>JBAMBQ010004943.1:0-180368 GCA_037044495.1 Stegana nigrithorax
TTTAAAAATCGCATATTAAAATATTAATTAGCAATTTGCATGGCACTGCTGTTGGTTTTGTTTGAGTGTTTATTACGCAAAGTCACGACAAGGAATTAAGCGCATATGTTTTGCGCAATCGGACTTGTGTTTCACGTTTAAACGTTTGCACAGACGTTAATTATACGTGTGTGACATGCAACACAGACTAGACTAACCCAACTGCTCACAGACCTACGCTGGCTGTCGCTGCGATCTGCTTATCTTGGCGCCCTTCTAAGCTATTGAAAGCACAAAAGGTGCCGACAGTCCGCAGCGGAGTCAAGTCTGACATTTCATGTTCGTTGCGAAGTGTGAGCATTCATTACGCATTACATCAGCCCAGCCACTGTGCGGCCCATCCTGGCTGACACGTGCAAAATGCTTTCCCCTTTTTGCTTTGATGGCGCATGTTTGGCAGCTATTTGCCACATAATTTGTGGCAGACCTTCCATTAGTTTAATTTAGGCATTTTCTCGGCTCACGTCGGATCCATTAGTGGTGTAACTGCTTAGTTAAGCGGACCGCAAGCGTCTGAATGGGGAAATTGTTTTTCAGACAAATGCGCAGCAGAAAAACATAACCGGAAACGTACTGAAAATGGAGCAAAATACATATATATTGTCTATATAAAAATAAAATCAGTGCGCTAGGCATAAAAATATAAATATCGATTAGATAAGCTTTATTTTAGTCGACGTTCGTTAACGAATTTCGTTTTAATTTTGTATCGCACTTCCGTGCTGATAATTCCGGCAAAAACCGAGCGCAGCCGTTCTGTCCTTGACATTGTGCTGCGCTGTGCACCAGACCGACGAATCAGGAAAGAGACTTTCGCTCAGCGACTGACACAACGAGCCTCATTATCAGCTAAATAGAAAATGTATGTGAGTATCTCGCGTAGCTGTTGGCTCACTTTTATCATGTTACCTAACCGCATTCCCAGTCCCAGTGCCAATCCCATTCCCACTCCCACTTCCATTCGCAGTCGCACTCATTCTGTTACATGCGCGGCTGTGAGGAATGTGGTTGGCTCGTTGCTTTGGTGCGGTTTAACCAGACAGCGCAATGAATATGAAAATTTATGGCGCTTATTTCAAAAGCCACGCAATAAATTTGTAACTGGCATTGTCGGTGAAAGGATACTTGATACCTGCCGCGCTTGGGGCCTACCATAGGCGAGTGTGCATGTGGTTGTGTGCCAAACACAGAAGCCAGAGAAGGGTTTCCGCACATGACTGACGGGTTAGCGGAGTGGCAGGCTGGCGAATGCCGACAGCTGTTGCTGTTCCATGCGTACATTGTTGGGAATCATTTTGAGAAAATTATGTTGAAATCCGAGTGAGATAAATGTATGTTTTTATATTGACACGTTCGAAGGTCATTTAGTATTCGATATTTGTTTCCATGTTAGCTTCAGTTTTGCAGCTTTTAAATTTACCAAGTAAATTTAGAATTGAATGAAGAAGAATTGGAATAATGGATACATTTTGTTGATGAAAATTGTAGGGGAAACAAGCGAAAATTCAATGGACTGTGTAAAACTGCATTCACTGCTCCACAAGTAAGCACTGCAAAAACAAATTTCAAATGAGATTTTGCAAAGCGAATTTGAGCAATCAAATTTATATTAGGTTGATATTATGGAAATATGTTAGCAAAATAAATTAACAACATCCGAATAATTTGTTGTGAGCTATGTTACCAGAAATGTAAAAATAAAAATATAATCCCATTGAACGCGTTTCGGATTTAATAGTTCTTGTTCATATATCTCAAGATTGTGTATATCGGTTCACTATATCATATAGCTGCCATAAGAACGATCTGCCGAAAAATGACTTTTGCATAGTTTTTTAGAATTATAAACTGGGTACAGGGTATGCTATAGTCGGGTGTGATCGACTGTAGCTCTGCCTTTCTAATTATTTTCCAACTTCGGCACATTTGGCTAAAGTGAACTTCATACTCGAACTTTTATTTCTTTGTGAAAAGTGAAGACTCCCTCATTCATGCAGAACCACGCTTCCCATTCTGGCAAAAGCATGTCATGTGTCGTTCATCTAACAATGTAGTGAATTTGGTTTTATGTCAGACGACAGGCAGAAAAGCAGCATAAAATACCTTCATGACATTGGCACAATTCACAATAAAAAATTCATTAAGTGAAGTTTTTTGCGAAACAAGAAAAACAAATTATCAGCAGGCGGGACGCAAAAAGATAAAACAAGATGAAACAAGCCAACGAAATTGAAAAGTCAACGGCAGACAAGATGACAGAACTTGTGAGTACATGAAAAGCAGATTAATGTCCATTTGCACAAGTGGCATAAATATTAATTAATTAACAAAGGACACCGTGCCTTCATTTAGTTTCATTTGTGTCGTTTGTTCACTCTAGCGGCAGCCTTGTTAGCCAGCTGGCCGACAGGCCAATCACCCAAACGCCCAACCATCCACTGCCCCCGCACACACATGCATACGACATGGCGACAGGTGTTCGCCGGCTTAGAGCGCCGCATTTGTACGCATTCGTCTTGTTGACCTTGCGTGGGATTTGTGCTCTGCCCGCCTAGCTGGGGGCGGGGTTCGTGTGCTGCCACACAATTAGGCGCGTATATTAGCCGCCAAGCAGGTGGACGACAGCAGCGCAGCCAGGCAATGCTGAATTTTTATGACCTGCACGTTGTTTGCCGGACATTTTAAGTCGGCGAGTTTATGTTGCTAAACTTGATTTATTTATGGCACGTAACGCGGCACCAGGCCTCTGTGAGGCTATTAAAAGTTTTCTAAACAGCTGGTTCAGTCTCAACTGATGTTGTCTTCTGCTTGCTTTGTATTCGACATTGACTGGTGCTTTTTAATTAATGCGTGGTTTTGTAGCTGTCTTGAAACTACTTTCAGTAAACACAACAGCTACAAAGTTCGGCATGGACATTGTCATACGGGAGGATGACATTTCCTTGGCGCAAATTGCCGTGTACGCGTCGATTTCATTCCTGGTAGTGTCAGCCATCGGCGCTGTGGTTTATACGACCTGCTCAAAGAAATATCGTCTAAACTGGTTTGAGAAGAATCTGCTGGAGTCGGCCAACGAAAAGGATGGGGATGCGCACAGGTATTTGACCTTTTGCTATTTACTGTGTGTTATTACTACAATGAAGTTCTTTTTACAACGTGTATTTTTAGCCGTGATGCGTTGGTCGCTGGCGCTGCTGGCTACAATGTCGACAATATAAGCGAGTGTGGCCGTGCACATGGTAAAGGCAACTTGAGTCCGACATCCATTAAATCCGACGATGCAGCGTTCTGGGTGCCTCCGGCTTCGGCAACCATGGTGCAGCAGCAGATGTCCACCAATAATGACGAATCAACGCCACCGACACCCACCTCGCCGACCGGCAGCCTCAGGTCGACCACTTTGTCCTACTGTTCGACGAATTCAGTGGCCATTGCGCGTTCCGACAAGCATGTCGTCCTGGCACTGCAGCCCACACGCCCCAAGGTGTCCTCCATGAATGCCAAACTGGATCATACGAAAATCGATACGAATATGTACACGAGCGTGAGTCATGTTGAGCACTAAACATAAATTCAATTTAAATTCATTTTCTGTTTGTAATTGGTATATCCTTTTTATGTTCAATGGAGTCTTTGTTTAAGCATATAATGTTTTTGTAAGTTAATGTCAATACAAAATGTATCCACCAGAGCTTGAGTTATAATATAATTTTTGACCACAGCATGCCAAACAGAAGTCCGAGTCACCAGAGGAAAGCGAGGAGGACCGCGGCAGCATACACGTGAGCATCGTCTATGATCCCAACGCAGGCATTCTCTCCGTACGTCTTATTGAGGTACGTACAAATTAATGCCAAGTTCTCAGTTACTTGCAATAACAATTCCTTCCTAGGCTCAAAATCTACAACCCCGTGACTTTAGCGGCACCGCTGATCCGTATGCCAAGATACGTTTGCTGCCGGAGCGCAAAAACTTCTGGCAGACACGCATACACAAGAAGACTTTGAATCCAGGTACTTATGCCTTGCTCTTTGTGATAAGCCGAATTTACGTTTGGAATTCTTTATAGTTTTCGATGAGGATTTCGTCTTCGAACAGAACCCACAGGTCATTGAGAAGCGCACCATTGAGATTCTACTGTACGACTTCGACGCCTACTCACGGCATGTATGCATAGGCGGTGCTCAGATAAAGCTTTCCAGCTTGGACCTCAGTGATAGAATACAGTTTTGGACACCGTTGGGCTTATGCTCCGAACAAGACATGAAAGTCGATTTGGGCGACATAATGGTGTCGCTGGCATACTTGCCCTCGGCGGAGCGACTCACTGTTGTGCTGATCAAGGCACGCAACCTGCGCATTGTGGATGATGCGCGTAATTCATCAGATCCGTATATTAAAGTTTCGCTTATCACGGGCACTAAGAAAGCCAAGAAACGCAAGACCGGCGTCGCCAGGAATACAATAAATCCAGTCTATAATGAGGCACTCACATTCGATGTGGGCAAAGAGACTTTGAAGAATGCCCTCATTGAGTTTACAGTCGTCCATGACGGTTTATTGGGTGAGCACGAATATGACGGTTAACTCTAAAAATTCAGATATACTAAAGAACTTGCATTCATAGGTTCCAGCGAAATTTTGGGCCGCGCTGTAATTGGAAACTCTCCTGATGTCCGTGCTGATGAGAAAATCTTCTTTGAGGAAATGTTTCGCTCGAAGAACGCCACTGCACAGTGGGTACCTTTGCAGGATGTGGCTAACCGCACTACATCCACTTCAACAACCAATTAAACTTTTAGCACAGACAAGAACCTTAGCTTCTGGTTGCTTGGTTCGTGTATAGATTTCTAGCTTAACAGCTTACAAAAGCGGCATCAACTGGTTAGCAGTCCAATAACAGCGCAGTGGCCAATCTATTAACAGTTGAGTAAACTGTTAAGCGCTCGGTACAATTTTTGGGATTTTGCAGGGAAACAAACTTAGTGGAGTTTAAAGTAAACATAAATATTTTTGGAATTAATTAGCAGGAATATTAATATTAAAGAAGAAATAATAATTATTCATTACATGTGCTTCTAAATATTTAATCAATTATTAATGTCCAATTATAACAAGAAACATTTAACAGTATCTATGTCCATATGTACCTAAGCAGTAATCATACTTAAACGGCTTCAATTTAAATTGTATTTAATTTTTAAATGTTTTTAAAAAATATATATAAAGTTTATTAATAAATCTCTACAAAAAACTCTTGAAAAAAATGTTACAACAGTAAAATAATATTAATACTTATAATAATATATGTATATTTTAAAATAATTTGTTAAACTATTTGAAGTTTAAAATAAAATGCAACTTGCTCGCTCCCTAGTCCATTAAAAATTCACTACAGAGTTGTAAGCGCAATTCTGAATACAGAAATGACCTTGAAGTGAAATCAATTTTCTTGAAGCTAAAAACGCATACAGAAAACTTAAAAATTTAATTATTGGATGAACCACTAAATCCGGAATAATATAGCAAACAGCACACAAGTTCTAAGTGATTATATTCATTTAAGGTGTATTCCTTATTGAGGACTTAGTAGAAAATATTATTATTATACTACCGGCACCTGCAAAGTTAAACCGAGTGCGGTTTCTGCTTAAAGACGACAAATTTTTTAGCATATGTGTGTACGAGCAGCTTTAACCGTATTTGAAGTACTTTAGACTTGTTGATTGAAAAAAGTTTTCGTGCATTTTGCATTGCAGCTTTGGCTCACAAGCAACCTTATCTCATTTTGTCATTGGCTGGAAATTCTGGTGCAGCAGTTGGAAAAGCAGCAGTAGCAGAGGCAGAGGCAGCGGCAGTAAAATACTTGACTTTGCTTTCAATCAAAAGGCACTTTTATTTAATTTACGGCTTAACTGAGATGCGTGGCAGGCAGACGCTGCACTTAAGCCAGTCAAAGTCAAAGGAACTTTTGAACTATTGCCAAGAGTTTCTCTTCTCGAGCGACGCTTAAGCAAAAAGTTCGGGAGTTGTTTATGAACGGAGTGTGATATTGGATGTAACGGGGTAACCGCAATAACCGACTCACACAGGCACTAACAGAAGAACTAGGAAGGCAGGGGTTATAGTCGGGCGCACCTGACTAAAGAACCTGTACCCAATCCAAATATTTTTTTTTTTTGTGTTAATATTTTGTTCCTATGGCAGGTTGAATATTAAAAAAACACAAAAAAATTGTTATGCTTATGAATTAAGAAAGTCTTCGTGACAAATTTGTTGGTTATAGGTCTAACCGATTCCGGCAGCCGGATTTGACTAGATCGATTCGTCTTTCGATGCTGATTTAGAACATATATACACTTTGTGCGGTCTGGCACGCCTTTTTCTGCCTGTCACATATATTTGCAGGCATTTGATGAACGCCTAACTATTTCTTGGTACAGGGTATAAAAAAAAAATAATAGTGAATAATAGTTATAAAAAGTTAAACAAAAAAGAAAACCTTAAGGGAAATGTACAAAGAATGAAGAATAAAGAAAATAGCTGCAGCTACATGGTAAGATAAGCAACTTATGTACGTTAGTGACTTTCTTTGGCTGCCTTTTGGGTGGCTACTTGAAGGCCAAATGTTGTGACTTTTTTGCATGGAAAGAGCAGTTGCTGGGCTTAAGTTGGGTAAATGTTAGCCAAAGCAGACAACTACGAGGGAATGCACTACTTTTCTGCAAAGGGAAAGAGAATGCATATATTTTATGATTCAATGTGTTGTTTTAGTGGGAAAAGCATTTCTGACCGAATCTGCATTGAGTAATTGTTATGTTTGACACTAGAGCATACGAATTGCTTCAATGTGTCCCAAAGATTGTTACAACACCGAAATGAATATAAGTCATCTCCGTTTTTTATAAACCTCAACCTTTTTTTTTTGGTTTTTTTGCTGACATTTGAAAATTCCTTACTTGCCGGAAAACGGATACTAACGACATTTTCTATCTTTATTTACTCAATCAATTTTCCCTTTTTTTCGATTTCGTGCTGCACACACATACACACACACACACACACACACACAGACAGTCAGTCAGCTATTGGAGCATTGTTACTACACTATCCGGCAGCGCCAGCGTAATTCTCGTCATCGCCACCCGTTGCAAATCCCACAGCGTCAATTGTCTCACCATGGGCGATTCGACTCGACTCGACTCGCAGAAGTGTCATTGTCTTTATGTATGTACATTTGTACGTACCTTTGTATATGGAATCGCAGTGAAGTTGAGCTGCGTTGTGTTGCATGTGCAAGCCAGAGTGCAGCCAACACCCGCACAACATACACCTCTCTCCCTCGCAGGTCAGCACACATGGACATACATCAAGAGCACACAGCAGTGACGACAGCATCGTAAACGGCATCATGCAACGTTCAGCATTCAACGTACAACATTCTGTTGACCGCGAGGGAAATTGTCGTCAAAGCGAAAAATGTCACTTTGTTGTTTTAGCACGCAACAAAAAGAGAACAAAAAAAAAAAAAAAAAAAACAACACACAAAGTAAAAAACCAAAAATGCTGAAAGTAAAACAAGACAACTAAAAAGGGAAAAAGAAAAGAAACAGGGAAAACACTGCAAATGGCTCAGCGTGTCACTCTTTTGTTTTGGTAACTCTGGCAATCCATGAGGACCGTGCGATTGCATACACGAATGCAAGAGTCTGACCAGCAGCAAATGATTGCAATAACAACATCAGCAACAACAACAACAACCACAATCACACTGAAACAATAGACGAAAAATTTAATGGCAGAACACTGACCGCAATATGAATACTTCTGGTATTATTGTTGCTGCTCTGGTTGTTGTGGTCTCTGTTCTCTCTCTCTCTGTCTCTCTCTCTCTCTCTCTGTTACGCGTTGACTTTCACGCATTCTGTTCACTTTTAGAAATTTGCTGGGTATTTGCTTCACTTGCTTGGTTTAGAGTGCATCAAAGTTTAGTGCAATAAAAATTTCCTTTTTTTTTTTTTGTTTCTGACTGAAACACACAAAATTATGTAAACTTAGCTGTTGGCTTATAAAGAAAAGAAAATAATATGAGTATTTGAGTTGCAGAAAATTGCATCAGCAAGGACTTGCATTAAAAAACTTTAAGGAATATACTATAAAACTATAATAAAAATTGCAACAACAATAACTTAAAAGTAAACATGTGTCGCTTCTGTTAATAATTCTCTCACCTATTTTTATTTATAGCATGTTTACATGTTACACGCAACACTTTGCTGCAGACACGCACATCGAGTGCAAAGGTCTGACTGCTCTGACGTGCTTTGAGAATGTTTGCCAGCAGTGCGCCAAACAGCAACCAAGGCAACAAGCAGCGCTTGTCAACACGATCAGCGTTCACTGGAAACCCGTTATTCGCACAATTGGCAGGTCTCAGCTCACACAGTCGGAGCCCACGCGGTTGTCAATTCAGCAGCAGGCAGCAGACAGCATGCAGACGACAGCAGACAGCCAAGCAACCCATTGGCGCAGCTTTTCTGCTTTGCGTGCGTGCAAGTCGCAGTCTACGCCTGAGTCACTGCTGAAGTCGGAGTGTGTGGCCATGCATCTGGCGGGAATATTAAGACTCGAAGATTCCCGTACTCGAGCAAGTGTGCGCACAGCATTCGATGCGAATGTGACAATGAAATCGTGACGTTGCTGCTCTTGCTGATGTGGCTGCAGCAAATTTAGCAACCACATCAACACCATAATCAACGCCATCAACAGCAGCCGGCTGGCATGGAGCGGCATGGTGCGGCATGGTGAGGTTTGGTGCGGCATAGTGGGGTATGGTGAGGCATGGTGTGGCATGGCGTGCATGGCAAGACGATAGTAAATTGCACGTGACACAAATAGGTAATTGCACTCTGGCCACACTATGTCAACGGGAGCCACCCACATTCTCAGCCGAGGGCACTTGGTCGTCGGCCCCTGGGACTGTCACTTGTCACTTGGCCTGCGCAGTCGTCTGTCGTCAGACGTCAGCCAGTGCGGCGCTGCTGGCGAACTTTGGCCGATGGCTGATAAGCTGGCCGAGACTGGTGGCATAGTTTGGACGGGCTAACTGTTTGTTTACTGTTTGTTTGGCTTTAATTCAATCAGCTAACGACGTTTGCCAGCCGCCGAAAGTTTGTGTCAGCGCTTGAGTTTGACTTCGAGTTCGAGTTCATGTACGTCGACTTGTTTGACTTGTTTGTGTCAAAAATTGTTTGTGCTGCTGCGCAAGCAATTTCAATTGTTGCTGAAAAATACAAGAGGAACAAAAAGAAGAGATCACACTAGTGCCGCTGTGGTGAGTTTTATTGGCTATGACTGGACACATTCAATAACTTGAAGTTTTCGCATAAAATTTTATTGACGCTTCAATCAAATCCTGTGGCAGCCACATGCGAGTGCGGCTCAGCACAGAGGCCAATTAGCTTTGTCGCTGCTCGAATTGCAAAACAAATGAGAAAAGGACAAAAAGTCACCGTAGACCGGAGAACGGAGGATGGATAACTGAGACTGTAGGCCGGAGATCGTAGTCAGAGGCTTCGCAATTGAATACGTGCAGCCAAAATTTACGACTCTGACTAAATTCCAATTAAAAATGCCGCTCTAAGTGATTCCTAGGCAGTTTCCAGTTGGCTTTTGCACACGCTTTCAGCCGTTTTCAGCCAACTTCTGTTACCGGTTTGGCTTTGGTCGTTTTTTCTGCTTTTTTACAACGTTTTCTTCGCTTTTGGCCATTACCATGTGCACATGTGTGCAGAGTACTTGCAGCTAACACAACAGCATGGTATGCGAATGGTAAGCAAGACTGTTTGAAAAGCATATTTAAACGATCTGCATTTGTGTAGGTCTGTGGCCGAGCCCATTTCGACGCCATTTTGTCGTCATCGTTGTCGTGTCCAGCTACACACTTTTGAGCATTCTGCACGGCAATTAGAGTGGAACAGCTAAAAACGAATGCGACTCATACACTATGCAACAAAAGTAAGCAAAACAAAAACCGACACAAGACAAAAAACAAAAAGAAATTCTGGTGCACAAACACGAAATAAAAAAAATCCAAAATGACAAAACTGAAACAGAAATAGAAATAGAAAAAAGGCCATAACAAAATAGAAATCGACAAAAAACAAGTTGAAAATCGCATGCACAATCAAAACTAAGCTGACCAGCAACGACAACGACAGAGACAACAACAACAGAGATAGATACAGCAACAGCGACAACGAACAGCAGACAAGAGTCAACTGCAGCAACAGCAACAGCAACAGCCACAGCAGCAGTGACAAGAACAGGCAACACACTGCTGAATTTGAACACAGCCACAAAGCCAGCTGCCCGCATCCTAGTTGGCCTAATGCCGGTTCTTGGCTACACCATGCACTCCATGCACACCATGCACACCATGCACACGAGAAGCTCGTTTCAAGTGTATGAGCACTTTATGCATTTCAATCACCCGACACCAATTTAAATATGCTGATTGGGAAATTCAAAGTGGCCACAAGGCAACAAAAAAGCAAAAAGCATGGCCAAGCATGGCAGCGCGGGCAGATCGGGCAGATTGGGCAGACCGGATGCAGATGCACAGACACGGCAATAATATCACCACAGCCAATTGGATTTATTGCGCTATTCATTGTTTTTATTGTTGTTGTTTTGGATTTTTGAAGGCGGCGGAATGTTTATTGACGAAATTTATGATGCTCGTTGTTTTGAATATTTTTAATATAATAAAATGTTTTTGCTTTAATGAAAATTGTTTTGCGAATTTTTGCAATTTTACGTCACATAGAAAAAATCACACATACGCCCGGTTAGCTTTAACAAAATATTCGCATATTTAATTAAAACAATTTGCCGCATATGGCTGTGTGCAGACGTGCTTGAGGCTTTTCTGCTGGATTTTTCTTATTTTCTTTTCGCTCCGTATTGTTTTTCGTCTTTGACATGAGCTGTCTGCAGTCATAAATGGGTCGTTAATTTGCGTAATTTGGCGTAGGCGTTCATAATGACTATGCGCATTTAGCGCAGACGTTTGGGTTTGAGAACTTACGTCTTGAATTCAAGGGATTTGAATTAATAATCAAGTAATTGAGAATGATTAAAATAATTTTAATTATGTTGAAATATTTTGAAAATTTTACAGGCAAAGTGTTTACACAAGCTAAACATGTTGTGCACAATCAACAACAAAATTTTGCTTTATTAATCCCTCAAACGAAACTATTCAGTAAGTATTTTAAGTTTAATTAACAATATCTAAAACTGTAATTATAATTGCAGCTAGGCTCTAAGCTATCGATAAATTAGTGGCCAAAGGCTATTAACACGTTGTAGGCAAATGAATTTATAAAATAAATTTAATATAACAAATCGTGAACTTTCTTTTCTTGTTAGAAACAAATTTGCATAGGAGGTGGGTAAGAAGTGGAAAATCAGAGGAAATTTACAAACATTTGGCGACTTTAATATTAAAGCAAAGTGAAAGGTGTACGTAATGAGAAATGCAGCTCATTACTTGGCGCACGCATTGTCCTTTCGGAGGTGTGCAATGGATTATTCTAAGTGTTACATTTCTTTGCTGTATTTAATGTGTACTATTCGTATCTACTGAATACTTAAATGAGAAAATCATTTATATTCTTGACCAGCATCGTCTGACTGTATGTGTGTCTTGAAATTTGGCACTGACTCCTAATTTTGGGATTTAATACTTTTGGATGTTATGTTTAACGTTTACTATGAAAACCTATTTTGTTTCTTGAGATATCTTTACATAATTTATACAAAATATAAAAGCGAAAATAAAACTTATTGAATTGTAGATTGGGTATAGGGTATAGCACTGCCTTTCTAGTTTGTTCTTTAATATTGATCAATATTGATATGCTTTTAAAAATTGCAAATATTTGCTGCGTCATATTTACCAGTAAATGTTCAGCTTTAGTTAAAAACGCTACAATATTACTCTCTTGGCTTTGATGGAGTTGACTGCAGTGTGCTGCTATTTGGTTATTATTGATTTACATATTATAAATATGATTTTATATTTGTTTTGTTTCTTTGGGCTGCTATGATCATTAATTAAAATTAAATGCGCATATTATGCAATTAATTAATTTAAACAAAAACAAAATACATTGGTTTGTGTTTCAATATTTTGACTATAAATAAAGAAAATAATATTATATAAATAAACAGCTGTGTCAAGTATGCTTTAATGCATTCCGTCCAATTATTGACTATTTAAATATTATTTTTTTTTTTTGCCATGCATTGCATTTATTTACATTGTGCATTTCGGTTTTTTTTTCGTTTGTTTTGTGGTGTGAATTAAATAAATGTTATTTAGGTGGCTTTGCGAGAAAATGTTGTCAACTGTATTATTATTGAGAGAGCTTTGTTTCTTGCTTTTCTGTTTACTTTGCGAGCTCAAATAAAAACTAGTGAGGTTTACTTAATATAAGCTAATGGCTCGAGAGTAAAGTGCGTACACGTTGCGATCTCAATGACTTTTATTCAAAGCACACCACAAAAGAATGCTATAACTTTTGCTCTAAGTGACAGGGACGCATTGCATATGCAAGTACATACGAAGCAAGTGCAAAGCCTGCACAATATTTATATTGCTACTATACTATAATAGTATTTGTAAGGTTTCTTTGCATGAGTGGGAACACTTTCATGCCAAGGGCTGTCACCATAGACGAAACTAGATGTCAGATGATCAGTCGTTATGATTGGGCGGTCGAATCATACCAGAGAATATGAATATCTGATATTTTCATATTCCCTGATTAAACTCAATTGCACTCGAACAGCTACCGTGTCACTATTTTTTACAACAAATTACAAAAATCTGCCGAAATCTGGGCAATAAACTTTTATGATGCCCAAAATTGTTGCGCGAGCTGTTGCCGCGTTGACACTTGCTGGCTTTAGTATTGTTATTGTTGTTGTTATTGTTGTACTTTGTACACTCATTTTAAAGTTCAACGCACCTTGTGACCGTGATTCACATTTATCGTGCGGGCGCAACTGAATTTAATATTTTTATTTCGTTAGTTGAGTAAGTCGATTTCACATACGCCACTCTGCACATATAATAAATGTCCTTATGGGTTGCGGCTCAATAGCTGAAGTAAATTTTTGTCATCATGATTTGAAAATATGCTAAACAGTAATCAATGACCGCATAAAGCTTACGCCTTCCGCCTTCTGTCTCCGTCTCTGGCAAAACATTAGCTGCTTAGCATAAAAGCCATCAAGTGCGCAAAAAGGACATTCTGTCGCGTAGATTTTTTGTATTCATCTAGCATTTCGCGTATCATTTTGATTTGTTAGTATAATGTTAAAATTATCATTTTCTGCATAATTTCTTGCTTAGCTGTAATTCGCTTGTCTCGCTTTTATTTTTGAAGCCGTTGCTACGTCGCCGAAAAACGAGTCTAAGCGCCTTAAGCTGATGAAAGATTTTTTTTTCTTTTTCTGTAGTTGTTGTTTTGTTTTTGGTCTGTACACTGAATGCTGAACATAACAGCAACGAATAAAAGGAGCTTAAGTAATAAAACATAAATCTGTACAACTACGGGCAACAAAACCAATTGCAAAACATGTCGCAAGGACGTAACCAAAAACAAAGCAAAAAGAAAACCAACAAAAAAAAAAAAAGAAAAACACACCAAAGGAACTGTAAAAATAGATTTGTGCATGACACTGTCTGCATATATGAATGCTGGCTCAATAAATTTATAAAAAGAATGTACATGAAGACTGTTGGGTTTATATTTTTGCTTTTATGCGCTTCTGTGTGGCTCTTTTTAGCAGAAAATCGTTGAGCTATGTTCGGTCTGCATATGTTTCTATGTGAACCTGACATATACAATACCAAAATACCCAAATAAAAACAGGCATAAAAAAAAAAAAAAAAAAAAAAAACAAGCACACACACACATATAAAATAAACAAAATGAAAGAACTGAAAACACAAAGGAAACAAGAAATTTGCATTTTGTTAGTTTGCCGGTTTGCTGTGTGTAATATTTGTTATGTTAGGTCGGTCGCACTCGCATGGATATGGACCAGCATGGCCCGGCAGCCATAAAAAAAGGTTAATGAATTTTGTTATTAAGTTCTGGCAGTTTGTTGCGATTACGTGCGCCGTATGCACGGCAAACACTCAGAACAGAGACATTAATTGAATTACTTTTAAGCATATATTTGGTGTGCTTAACTATCCTGAGAGCCATTTAGCTAAGCTCTCTCATAACATATTACGATACCTTGGCACCGCAGCCACATAAGGATTTATGTCCGCTCCCAGCTGACAGCATGAGCTCTCACCCAATATTTTTGGGTTATTTTGTTACTGAAAATCTACGAACAAGCAAAATCACTTAAATACAAATTATGCATCATTTAATTTGCAGTTATGTATTTACGTCAATCGGCATATGGGCTCGCTGACAGTTGAGGACGATAGCGATTTTGAAGTTTGGGGGATAAATGAATTAATCTCATTTAAATTATATAGATATTTGTGTTAAAATTCGTATGAATTATTCTGTAAAGATTTATTTGAATTATTTTTGGCTCTGAAGCTCAGCCACTTATAGGCCAATTTATAACAAAAGAAGTTACGCATCATAATTATGTACAAACAACACAAACCTGACGCTGTGCATTTAAATCCCATTGTCCTTGCTCGGGACACCTAGTAAATATTACAGTTATTGTGTAGAAACCTCAAAGCAATTGAGATTTCCCCAAACAATTAAGAGTCGCACAAAGCGAAATCTAATATGCCGGTAATTTACGCCGAAGGGCGCATAGCAGAATAAGCGAATGCAAGAGGCAATAACAAAAACAGAAACCAAAAGCGACGCACAGTCAACGAGATAAAAATGCTTTAATAACACTTTTACTCATGAATGTATATGCGCAAAATTTCTTTTTATGTTTCTTCTGCTTTTATCATTTTTTTTTTTTTTTTATTTCCTTTACTATTTATTTAACTGACACAAACGCCTTCGCCCATCGAATTTTCTGTCTCGTTTTAGTTATTTTTTTTGTTTTGCTGGGTATGTAGAAAAAATTGAAAATGCCAACATGACCAAACGAATAAACGTGGCAAGCAACCGACAGAGGTCTAACAGCAGACAGACAGTGCGAGGGTTTGTGCGAGAAACAGTGCGGGGGATTGAAGCCAGCGGGCGGCACCTTGAATTCTGGCCCATACGAACTTCGTGAAGCAGCCCAAAAAATATGCACTAACGTTGAACGAAGCCGCAGAACTGAGGTTGAGCCAGAGAGACACAGCCATGGCCACAGTCACAGTTACAGTTACAGTCACCGTTGCAGTCAGAAACATTGGCAGGCTTGCGTTCGGCTTCGCTTCATGGCCGCAGCCAATGTCCCTTCGTGAATTTTGTTTATGAATCCTATTTGGGTTCAAGCGTTCAGCCGGAAAATATTCTACTACGATTCTATGATTGTACGGCATCCCCTTGCCCCGTCCACTTGTCACATACCCAAGCACACTAACTGAGCATTCACTATCATATCTGCCTGTCTGTCTGTCCGTCTGTCTGTTTTTCTGTCTGCGCGAGGTTCACTTGGGCGGCAACATTTTATTTTTTTCTGTTTTTTTTTGTTATTTTACTAACATTTAATGGTATAAATTTTCGCCGACTGTCGCTTATTTATGTTTTGTAGATTTGTTGTTTTTGTTTTCGCTTATCCTTGTTGCTGCTGTTTGTAGGTTGTCTGCTTGGTTGTTGTTGCTGCTGTTATTGTAAATGGTCGGACATACTTTGAAGTTGGCTATTAACGCCGCGTGGGAAATATTCCTTTTTTTGTTTTGTTTCGCTTGTTCGCTGGCGTCAATTTTAATTGGCGACAATATTTGTACTTCGTTCTGCTTCTCGTGATGCATTAATTAATTAATTAATAAATTGTGAAAGTCAAATAATTTAGGATGTTTATAATTAGTTCACTTATATTTCCACTTAATTGGTTGTGTACTTTTAACAGCAGCCACTTACAGTTCAATGATCTGAAGGCTAAAGACTTTTACCGAATCTTTAAGCAAAATAACAAGAGCAAAAAAAGAAAAAAAAAAACAAACATAAAAACTTATTTAAGTTTAATTTGCCGGAAACGGTTATTTCTTTATTTCTTAAGGAATTTAAGATGGTCGCTTTTATTTGGTTAAGGTTTTCGCTCTGATAATGAGGATGATGTTAATAATGATATGCAATGTTAGCATTTGATTATTAATCGAATTATGCAGTTGAAGTGTACTTAAAAGGTTGCCAAGCATAATTCAACTACAACAACACAGTCACCGCACCAAACTCACACACATGTTCTGACATTTGTTGAAAAATGCTAACCCCAAATAATTCAATTTCCGCAATAGCAGGAAATTGTTTGCAACGTCAAGTCGAAGTTGTGTTGCCACTCTGAATTCAGCCGAATTTTCTTTTTATGCGAAATCAAAACTCAGGCTCAATTATGATGCTAATATGCACTTGACGCAAATGACGACAGCTCGCGCTGCGCCGAGTAGGGTCTTCTGCCGTCGCCTGCGATTGCTGCTGAGGCGTCAACACTTGTGCCACGTCTTGAATTCGCATGTCTGCGTCTTGCTTGAAAACGTCTGCAACTAACTAAAGCACACATGGTGAGTTGAGGCTGCCGAGGCTTTTGTCGCTTGTGCCGTAATTGATGTGCGGTAATGCATGCCGCGGCGCACTCGAGAAATTTCAATGGCAGCAACTTGAGCGCACACTGGCCTTAAAAAGTATTCAGCGGCATGGTAAATGCGAAGTATAAGACGTTGTGTATTGTGCACTCACCCAACTACAGCAACAACAACGACAAGTTAATAATACACATGAGTGTAGTCATTGCGCAGCCGGAAAGTATGCAACGTTTTGCTGTAAAGGTTTTCTAAGCTTTTGTTGTTTATGGTATGTAATTGTCAGTCGCATTGATTGTGGATTCTGGCAAAGCAGAATGGAAATTTTTTGGATTTGAATTTTCTATTTAAATATATAACCTCACATTAGTTAGCTGGCATTGCAGGCCACCCTCTGGGGCTGGCAAAGCACGAGTGTATAACAGACACACATACACACACACACACACACATGATCGCGCCTCGTAAGGTACTTATGTGTGCATATTTACTTTACTTCGGTTGTGCTGTCGAAAATGGAAAAATAACAAGACGCTCTGCGCATTCGACATGGAACGTTGCAAATAAGTTTTGTTTTCGTGTGGTTCTCGTTGCGGTTTATCGCTGAGCATGGCAGGCAGATTGTTATGGGATTATGCAGCATTGCATGCACAACTCATGTGGCTGCAGCGAGGCGATAAGCAGTGTAACCTTTTATGTTATTTTATTTACTATAAAAGTTGTATTTCTTAGCGTTAGACTACAGGAAACAAGTTTAGAAAACTTGTTATGGCTTTAGGCTGAGTAATGAGATCTTTTAGATTTACTTTACAATATCATGCGGGTACCATAGGCAATATTTATATATTTATAAATTATAGTATTGGGAAATGCAGATGAAGCTCTTACGCTTTGTAGACTGTATTAGTTGCTGAGACTATACTGTGAATCATTTGTGCAATTTTATTAGAAATGCTTTTGGCATCTTCAATCCAGAGTTTACAAGACTGAAGAATCCTTAGTCAATAAGCTCTCAGGTTCAATAAAAGAACTAGAAAATTTGAGTAAATGGCATACATCAGTATAGTGGATCAAGCCTGAGTGCATATCAAGGGAAGATGTTCGCTGTTGTTCCCTTTTGCAAGCATTTTATTAAAAATCAGCGGTTAATACTGCAAAATTTCTTTATCGTCAATGAGAATGATTAATTGACTGCCAAGCATGAGGTAAACTATGTGTGTGCCACGTATACATAATTTGACACGTCGTGTGTGGTGAAGCCAAGTCAACGGCCGCGCTAATGGCAAAAACGTTGCATACCTTTCGGCTGCGATTGCCGCAGTAGAGAATGTTTATCATGCGTATATATAAAAATAAATACTTTTTTTTACGCATTAACATCGTAAAACGATAAAATCAAAAGAAAAAAAAAGAAAAGAGAAAAAAGAAGAAAAATGCTTTTTGCGATTGTACGAATATGGCGAATCATTTTGCAGATGGTTATTTATGCGTGTGCCATACACAAAACATTTAAATTACAGCTTCGATAAATGCAAAAAGGCCTGTGAAAATTGAATTGTCTGCGAGTGTGAATTCGTTAATCGCACAAACGGCATTGGCCCGAGGCAAATGGCAAATGGCGTATCGATGGCGCCCCCTAAAGATGTCGACACCAGCGACGACGCTGAGCACAAAGCAAAACAAATCACAACACAACGCTGCTGAGTGTGGGAGGTTTATGCGACAGCAACAACAACAACAACAAAGAAACACTAATGCGCGTGTGGCTACAAACAGAAATCGACAAATGCGAAAATATTTCAAAATAAGGTAATATTTTATAAATAAGTTTATTTTTTATTTTATTTTCCGTGAATGCTGCTGAGAAGCCACTTGCGAGATGTGAATTCTTTGGTTGGCAGTTGGTTATGCGTTCTTCGGTACGTTCCGGTATTAGGGTGTGTGCCAGGCTAACGTGCCATTATCAATGCCTGAAACCGAACGGAACACAATGTTGTCGATTACGTTTTGCATTCGCGTTACTCTGCGTTTCGTTGGCGTTTGCGTTTGCGCGTCTTACAATTGCGCTAAAAGCCATTTCTGGTTAAACAAATTTATGCCCATACAAGCCTTACAAGCGTGCCGCCATTCTCTGCGACTCGGTTCATTTTGTTTTGTTAGCGGCGCGTGTGCCAACTCATTTCCTGCAGCCAAATTCAAAGCGAGTGCGAGATTAATACCAACCAGTCACCCGTCAGCCCGTTAGCCCGTCAGTCCTGGCTGAGTCTATGAGCCAGGCAGCCCGTGAGCTAGTGTTGTTGTTTTTGTTGCTATTTGGCGTGCCCTTCTTTTATTTCATTATTGGCTGTCGTTATGATTTATGCACGTCTATATGTTGGAGCGTGCGCATGTGGCTCTCACCTTCACCTTTTATGCCGGCGCTGCGCTGTGCTGCGCTGCACGCATGTCGTACTTATTTATTGGCTTTGGCACATAATAAAATTATTTATTGCGTTATAAAATACGAATAATCATTTTTATTTTCAATTTTATTTGCATGTACGTGAGTAAACACTTGCAAAAAACAAAAAAAAAACAGAATTAATTCGCACTTTAAAAGCAAATTCTACGTATTCGCATGCACTAACCCACACACCCATACACACACACACAGTTACTCTTTATTATTACTGAAATGAAAAAGGAAAACGCTAACACACATACACTAACATTTTTATATGCATGTATGTAATTGAGGTAAATAAAAGCAGGTTGTAAAATTATTTTGCTGCGGCAGTTAAAAGCAATTTCAACGAGGGCTGTTCGATGCACTGTGGTTGATTGAAAAAAAAGTGCCGCCTGACTGGAACGTTTATTAATTTTTAATTCTGTGTATTTTAAATGTTAAGACTGTATAGCTTTTAGAGCAGAATGCGAGAAGAGTGAGATTGATTGACTTCGTAGAAATGCTGGCAAGGGGGGCTGCGGCACTTCAGCTAAGCGTGCAGTAGTCGTGTCTATGCCGCAAATCGTTTCAAGACAAGTCAAGCCAGCTGGTGAGGTTAAAGTTAATTTGAGTTATGCATGTCTATGTAAGCGAATGTGTTATCTAAATTTGGTTTAAGCAATTATCAAGCATCACTCGTGACAAGTTGCGGTAACAACTGTTGGGAGTCAGGCAGCAGCTTATAAGTTTATGCGAATAAAGTTTGCCAGTATATGCGCACGTCTAATGCCTCATGCATGCCAAACACATTTACTTTAGCTCATTGGGTTGCTTTTATTTGTTTTATGTTAAGTTCTGTTTTGATGCCATGTCGTGCTGTGCATAATTGAAAATTTCTAATGAATGCGCATGCTTAATGCTTTTTAATGTGTAAGCTACAGCAAGGCTGTGGCTTTCAACGCTTCACAGTCTGCTTATGACACACGCTTGCATAATTTGCTTTTGTGCCACTGATGTCATAAACTGTTGCACACTTCTCTGCGCATGTGTTATGGCGGTCAACAGCGAACAAGCTCACACACATATGCACCCAAACTTAAGCAAACATGCTCATGTCCGTGGCCTTGCTGGTGCATTTTGTTGCCTGGCATAGACGTAAATTACTGTATATAAGTCAGCACTGCACAAGCTGTCGCTGGTATTGTCGCGGGCCTGCAGCAACAATGTGCTGGCAAGGCATGCGTCTAAACCAAGCAATATAGCATTCAATTGGCGGCTGCACTGCACGTCTGTTCTTGTTGCCCAACATGCATTGAGCGTGAAACTTGCTTCCGTTGCAAAACTTACTTCAATAGACACTTAGTCAACCTTGTAGGCAGAGCGAACATATGTCGAAGCCACACTTGAGTGTGGGCTGTGTAGGGGGAAATGCCTGTCTGCTGCTAATTAGCAAATGGAAGCGTCAAAAGTAAGCAGCTTATTTATGTGATTAGAAAGTTAGGTTGGGTTAAACTCTTACTGCACACTCGATAAAATATCGAGAGCTTGCATTTTCGAGTAAAATGCACACTTGAAAACGCCTTAAGAGAAACCTAAACGTCGGCAAGGGGAGGGGAATAACACAAAAAATGGAAATGCAAAACAAATGCACAAACAACCGGAAGCGCATATGAAAAGAAACCAAAAACCCGATAATAAAAACAACAAGAAAAAAATCTGAAAAGTTTCCAAAAAAGAAGAAAACTGTGCTCAAGAGTTTCACTAGCAATGACTGCAAAAACAACAACAACAATACATCCACAAGGATAACAACAGCAACGTTTGCAGCAAGTGCAAGTGCATTTGCATATGAATTTTGGCAGCAAGTCGAGTGCGCCCCCGCATGCCTCCCCCATAGATGTGCTGTGGCGTCTGTGGCGCTGTGTTTTACATGCTCATATGCATATGAGCAATTTTTTTCTATGCACTTTTCCGATTTTGATGCAATTTTCTTAAAGTTTCGTCTCCTTTCGTTTCGTTTCGTTTGCCGGGAAGAGTTTTGTGTTATTTTTTGGTTTTTTTTTTGTTACATTTTAAGTGTTTATGCAAATGCGTCAGGCTGAGTGCTGGCTTAGCTGACATCGGCAAGTTGCCACTGCCATGCAATAAATGTTAATTTTACGCAATTTCTAGCCTTGACATCGTTTACTGATGTTGATGCCAGCCACGCACGCCGCCAACTCCGCATGCTCGTACTGTTGGCAGACAAAGCGGCCGAAAGTCGCACTTCCGCCACATGCACGCACACAAACGGCAGCCATTGTGCGGAGCCTGGGTCGCCATTTTGCTTAAATTAAGCGTTTACCTCGGTGACTCTGCCGTTTGCCTACTTCGTATGCCTAAATGAAGCAATGCGAAGACACACTCACCCGTGCACACCCACACATTGGGGCATAGGGGACGCGGAGTGTGTGGATGCACGCGCGCGTGCGTTGTGCTGTGTTGCGCCCGAAAGCGTGCAATGGCATTTGATGCGATTGTGTTTTGCGACTATTTGGCTTTATTTGTTTGCTTGCTTTTGTTGTATCGTTACAGTTTAAGTCCTTTTTTGTTTTTGTTTTCGTTTTCTTTTTTTTTGCCTTTTTCGTGCCTTTTAAGTTTTTTGTGCAGTTACTTTGTTCGGCGTTGACCAAAGCTTTAACGGCCGGCGTGTTGCATAATGTAACCAACGGACCCAGCAACAGCAGCACGTCGTCCTCAGTGCCTTTGGCCACCCACGTTCTCACACTCACACACACACACACACCCACACGGGGCGCTCGCTCTGCATGCATGCCATTGTCATTTTATGAATTATTCATAGCGTCATACATAGTCGTACATTTTCATATCGACACTGTTGTCGTTTGTACCGCTCATCCTGCCGGTGCACCGTCCTTGCGCCCGCTCTGCCACACACGCGCGCGTACATCCTGCTAAGCTTGCATACATTCTGGCAGCATGACGCTCCGCTTCGTTGCGTCGCTTTCATATGCACGCGTTTTGTTACTTTTAATATTTTCTCGTTCATTTTTTATTTGCGCCTGACGGAATTGAGTAATGCATTGCTCAGCTGAAGTTGGTCACTGACAGTGTCGATGTGTCGTGTCCAGTTTTTGCTTTCACTTCTCAATTTTGTTGCCTGGTTTTTTCTTTTTATTTTTGCTTTTGGTTTCCATTACTTTTTTCACTACTTATGCGCTTGCATTTAAAATACAAATTTCGACTAGCAAAAAAATTGGCATTTAACTCTTTGTAGTGCATACTTTTCGTAGAATTTCCTGCGCTGTTTTTCTTACATCAAATGATGCTAATCGTGTTTTTCAGCCGGCAGTGTGCACGGTCGCACGGTCACATGGTCGCTAGGCAATGCCAAGCCTTTGCCAAAAAATGCTGCTTCTGGCCGATAGGTATTGATTGTGCTCTTGTTGCTCGGCTTTGTTTTTGCCGGCATGAACATTCCGGCTTCAATTCGCGTTGCATTGGCAGCAATTAGGAGATTGAGGTGTGTTTTAAGCGGGCGCGTTGATAGTTTTGGCGCTGCCGTTTAGGCATGGAAATGTGCTGCGGCATTTAGAATCGATTGTTCAGTTTAAAGTTTGATCAGCTGGGAATATTGAGCAATGAGATGCCAAAGCATTTTGGAAGCGAAAATATAATTAAATAAACAAATTCCCAACCGTCATAATTGGCAACTTTTTGAATGAATTTAAATTGTCAAAGATAAATTTTCAGCTGTTTTTATTTTTTTATTTATCGTTTTATCAGTAACAGTGCCGCTAAGTAACACTGACCTATGATCGTTGAAACGTGAAAACTTTTTTACACAGTCAACCGACTTGACCTGTAACAAGAAAAACAGAAAATGCGTCATTTAACAACAAAAGAGCATGGAGACTTACAATAAAATGTTAACGCATGTTAAGTCTGACAAGTAACATTGCAGCGCACTGTTAGCGCGTGCACTCTTAGCAGTTAGCAGAGTACTCTTGCACTGCTAACTTGTCGTTAACTCTTGCTGTTACTCTGCCTTAGGCTGAAGAGCAGCTACGAAGAGTGTTGTGTGGGAAGTTTTCTCTGCCAATGTGCCGCTGTAACAATTTACGAAGTTTAACAGTAGCGAACCAAATGAGTTTACTTTTAGGTTGGACATGTTTCCGATGCTTTACAGAGGTTCGCAATGGATAGGCCACATGTAGCAGCAAGAATGCATATGGAAATACATAAATTTACATTTTTCTGGCTAAGTGCGATTGTGACATTGCTTTTGGCCACAATAGTCACGTTAGTTGCGTTAGCCGCGGCTATTGATATGGGCGCAATATGACCATGGAACATTTTTGTGGGTAGCCCGTCAAATTATTTCTGCACTATTTGGCGCAACACCACAAAAGCAATTTATGCCAAATGTCCATTGTGCGTATGCGTCGGCGTCTGCGTCGCCGTTGACAAAATGCATAAATCATTAACACGCGGAACGGAACAGCAGCCGGAATGGAGAGAAAAGCAAATGAAAGATTTCAAAATAACAATAATAAAAACATGCGGTGTATGCGTGGCGGCCACAAAACCGAACCGAAACGTCCCCGTAGGCCACGCGCTGACGTCCGCGTCCCTCTCAGGCCGTGCGTTGCCTGCGCAGCATGTGTAACCAATTACAGCCATTTCCGGCAATCAACTTTCAAACAAAAACGACAAAAAAACAAAACACACCCGTGCCAGCAGCAAATTTGTTTTATGTCGCCATCGGCTGGTCAGTCTTCTCGTGCGCTGCTCCCCTCCGGCCACAACCGCACTCGCGTGCCGCATGCTTCTGCACGTTTTAATAATTTTGAAAATTTTAGCTGGATGCCGACGGCGCGTTTAGGCGCCTGCACATGGCCAGTCCAGTCGCCCGTTTTATTCGCTATGCGTTATGCGGTTTGAGTTTCAGCTAAGCCCCTAAACAATTTATGCTGTTCCGTTGGCTTCACTCAGAGTTGCAATTCATCATAAATCGACACTCGCATGCATGTAGCATGCATTTAGGCGGGCGCACGTCTGCCTGCCGCAGCGGCACAATGTGCTTGGCCATGCTGCGGTGTGGCCACTGTGCCTTGATTTCTTTGCAGTCGGTTGCGTTATCCACGCAGCTGTCTGTCTATCATCTGGTTGGGTGTTTGCCGCTTGACCACGACTCTTGATGGCTGACCTCGCCTGTCATTCTCTCTTTCACTCCTTCGCTTCCCATTTGAACTTCATTTTTTTTTTTTTCGTTTTGTTTGTACATTGAAATATGTCGAAATCGCTTTCGCCTGACATGAGTCGCATTTTATCTTTAGTTCCTCCGTTCTGCGTCTGTTTTATTACTTGCTTTCTTGTTTGTGGGAATTTTTCGCATTATTAAAATTGTAAAATCAGCTGGTGTCCGAGTGCAAACATTGCTTTAAAAATATGTTTAAATACTTGCCATGCCTCAGATTTAAAAAATATTAGGAATAAAAAGTTTTTATTGCATATTTGGCTTATTCGTGATGTTGCCTGGTGTATTTTTATCAAAATCAAACTCAAAAGTTGCAAAGGCGTTTGAGGTTTGGCATATGAGATAAGAAAATCAATGTAGGAGCTATTTTATTTTTTTTATAAGATGCATCGAGTTCGTATTATAGAAGACATTATATGTATATTGATAATTTTTTTGAAATTTCATTTCTTCATTGTGAAAAGTAAAGAAACTCACTTTGAAAGTTGACTCAATAGCAATAATAATAATTTGACTCAATGGCCAGACGAATTGTTCGTTATTTGGGTACTTTTTATATAAAAAATATTATTAAATTCCTCGGAGGTCATTGTTACGGATTATTTTTTATCAACTCAATTTGCTACCTCTTGTGCCTTCCGCATTAATGAATTTTCTGGAGTCCGTCTGCATCTGAAATAATCAGATTTGATTTTCCTTATCTGTGTGTCTCAGCCAGCAACAGGATTCCGTGTGCTATTCCCAGATTCCAAGTGAGCACAGCAGCTGACATACTTACCCAGTTAGGGCCTTGATGTGTGTCAGCCAACTGCATTACAATTAATTGCAAGTTAAAGCACAAAAAGGAAAACAGTCAGTCACTGAGGAAGTAAAGCAAAGCAAAACACAGTCAAGCTTAGCTTTGTAGGCTGCAATAATGTGAAATTGCAAAGTTTCAAAGGTACTGCTGGCTGCGTTGACGTCTGTGCTATCCTAAGCTGACAGGCGCTTCATGGCACAGCAGCAGGGAAAACTATATATTCCGTTTTAAAGTGCGCCATCAAATATTGTGTATTTCGCTGCTTGCTAAATATGTTTGTTTTTTTTTTGGTTTTGTTGTTGTTGTTTCTTGCAGTTGTTGTTGTTGCAGCACTTGATGACTTAAGTTTTCAACAGCGCACAAAGTGAGATTCGACACACTCACACGCAGCCATGCGCGTATTTACTTGATGCAGGACAATGCACATACTTGATGCACACACTGATGAAGTAGCAGCATGTGAAATAATACCGAATAAGAAGAAGAGGAAAAAATCAACTATAAAAGAAAGAGAAGAAAAAAAGAAAGGAAAATGGAAAACGGACGAGCGCGTACGACAGAGCAAAGCGAGCCAAGGCAGGCGCTTGAGTAGTTGAAAAAGGCAGCATATTAATCTTGCGAATGCACAGTGCAGCATGTCGACGGCAGAACGATTGAGAGCAACCAGGAAAAGCAAGAAAACAAAAAAAGAACTGAATAAGAAAATAAAAATTAAATAACAAACAGCGCCGCAACAAAAATACAAAAAGGAAAGAATCAAAAACAAAAAAGAAGTCCTTGCACTCATTCCTTTTGGCATTGTTGCCTGCTGTTCTGATTGTTGTTGCTGTTCTGGTTGTTGTTGCTTCTGTTCTTGCGCGTATGTCTTGGCAGCATCCAACGCTTGACAGCGCACAAAATGCATTTTGTAGTAAAACAAAGCGTTATACGAAATTTACGAAAACACAGAACAACAAAAACAACAACAACATCAAGAATGCTAACAACAACGACTTGACAACTGGGAATTTGTTGTAACACAACAAAGTAAATGAAGTTCATTATAAGCACCCACAATAGTCAATGGCTTGCCCGGATGTTAAACTAAATAATGGCAAAAAAAAAATAAAAATAAAAAATAAAAATTAAGTGAAAATAGCAAAAAATTGTGAAAAAATTGCAGCATATTTTCAGGAGTTCGCTTTTTCTGCGACTTAAAGTCTTGCTTTTGAAATGTAATTTGTTTCTCCGTCACGCTCTGCCCCGACTTAGCTCTGCTTCAAAATTTGTTTGCTTGTTTGTTTTTCATTTCATTTTTTATTTTTTATTCTCGGTGTCACTTAACGCTTTGCGCGGCAATTTTCCTTTTGCTTTTTTAACATGTTTTCCTTTCTTTTAGTTGTTTTGTTTTGCATAATTAAAGTATTATGTCGGAGTTCTTGCAGCCACTGCAGTCGTCTGTTAAATGCACAAGGCCGTCTCATTGCGTCGGCAGTGAGTGGTTGGGGCTGGGAAGAGGCAAACGCCTGCCTTAATGCAAATTTAATGCTTCACGGCCTTTGTTTGCTGACTGCCTGTTGTCAGTTTGCTAGCTGCAGCAATTTGTCTAAGCTTTTCTGTCTGCATTTCTGCATTGTACCTTTATTCCATGATTTCGTGCATTAAACATCCCTGAACCTCGAGCAGGGGTTAAAAAAAAATATTTTTGTTTTTTTATTTGCCATCTCGCTTTCTCTCACTCTCTGTCACCCCTGCTCTCTTGTTCAATCCGTGATTTCTCAAGTGCTTCTTAATTCAATTAGTTTGGCATTTAACACAGTTCAGTTTGTTGCTTTCAGTTGTGTTCATTTTATGTTGTGACTTAATTAGAATTTTCTTTTAAAATCATTGACCCATGATTTGTTGCAAACACAAACACACAGCTGAAAATATACAAATAATATATGGTAAAAGTGCAAAAAGAAAATTTGTTTGATTTCTTCTGTTTATGTTTTTGTTCTCATTTATGTTTATGTTTATGTTTGTTAGTTTTTTTGATTTGGTCATTATGCAAAAGTGCTTTGTATAATAATTCAAGTTTATTGCATAAATGAATTTATGTAAAGTTTTGCATAATGGCTTTATGCATTATGAGTTTTAATATTTGAATATTTGAAAAATGGTAAACAGCATTTTAATTGGTCAATTGCGGGATATTCGAGACCGCAGTGAGTCATGTGTATGTGTGCATATTCGTGTTCGTGTGTGTGTGTGTATGTTCATGCATACGTGCGCAGTGTTACATTAACAAAGGGCTTTGCATGGCAAAGTGTTTGAACCCACACATTCTTTGCATACGCATTGTCTGTGGCCCGAATCGGCTTTTGTTCGCCTGCCGCGTGTTGTATGTTACGTGACTGAGCCGGGGCATTTTATTAATTAAATTTGTTTTCGATTTGCACTTTCGCCGCAATGTGGTGCAAAACAGTTTGGCAACAATACAGCAATAATTGACTAAAAATATCCATTGTTCGTTGCACGGCGCGAAATTTTCTAAAGCCACAACTCTGATTGTTAAAATTTTTGTGGCAAACTGCAATAAATCATTACAATTTATGAATTGTACTTTCCTCATTACATTATGGAGAAAATGTTTTTGCTTTGGCAATGCAGCTGGTTTGAGGGCTACAAGATCAACCCTGTAAGTTTACTTAAAAACATTTCATTGATGGAGTTAGTCCGAATTTGGCTCATTTTGCAATAGAATAGCCACGAGTTAATTAGCCATGTTGGCCAATTGAACTGAACTTTATTGCGGTCAACTTGTAGTGATTTCGTTTAACATTGGCCAACAGTTCAATGAAGCTTTTCAGAAATTTTACTTTCAAATTTTATGTACTTGAAAATAATTAAATATTCATTTTATTTAAGCATGATTTTCTATATGCGTTTGTCGATCTACAGAGTAAGACTTGCACACTTATAGGAGTGAAGAATATTGTTTAGTGGTTTTTGCGCGCTTTCACATTGCAGAAGTACTCGACTGCAATATTAACTTGCTCTTCATACATTTCTACGTTAACGTTCACATAAGTTATCAAATATGATATGCCAACTAATGAAAATCAGCATGAGAACATTAAGTTTATTTTATCGATTTTCATTGTGGAAATTGAATTTCAAAATATTTGCTCAGAAATTTTAATTAATGCGAGTTTCGGCACATACAACATCATCAACATGCATATCGCAATAACTGCCGTGCCGCCAATACGATGATGCTGACGATGACGATGATGGGGATGCATTTACCTGAGGCCATAGAGAAATGTTGACAAGCGCGTGACACGCAACGACATGACATCATGCCACATGTAACGGTATTATGCGCACTGTGCTGCATGCACGTGTTAATAACATCACATTAATGCCGAAATTCAAAACCCAAAATCACTTCAAACATTTACTGGCATGTCTCGGTTCGGTGGCTGCCAAGCCAAGTTGGCTTCACATTTGTATGATTTAGTAAACGCACATGAAAAGCCAAACAAAACAACAATGTTTAATGGCAACAACAACAACCACATTAGCAACAATAATAATCATATAAAGACAAAAACAAAAAAGGCATGGAAGAAAAATAAAATACAATAAAATTATGAACGGAAAACTAATAAACAACCTATGCACGTGACTCTGATATTGAAAACTGTTTTGTATTTGCTATGCGCCGCCAAGCATTATCCAAACCCATATACACAACACACACACACACACACAACACACACACACAACACATACACATATGAAGTCGTACATGTTCACTCGCATTTATCGACTATGGCAAAGATAAAACTATGCATATATGTATGTACTCGCATACCCACATACATGCACACACACACACACACACTCACACAATTACTGTCTACATGATATTCGGCTGCTTTATTCCTCCTGCTTGTTTTTGGTTTTCTTTTTCGTCTGCTTCCTCTTGTGCGCATTTTATGTGTGAAGTTTCCATGCAATATTTAATAATAATTTTTGCCTAAAAACACTTTAGGCACACGCTGTGACCCGACCATGCGCCGCCGCCATTCGAGTGCGCTGTGTACGTGTGTCGGCGTTTGTCTTTGCTTCGTGATCGGGGTCGGGGTCGGAGGTTCAGTCAGCAGTTGGCCAAAATCGTTTACTGCACGTTTATACAGTTGATGAATTGCCTGCGATAGCGTTCGGAATCAACAGACGCTCCGCGCGCAGGACTCGTCGACATGGCTTGTGACTGGGAGTGGCTTTTGTTTGCACGCGGCTAGTGATAACCGACACTTTATTATTATTTTGTTGTATTTTGCTTTTGAGTGGATTTTGTGTTGTTTGTTGTTTCTAGCGTTGCTGCTCTGCTTAGTTGCTGGTACGTGCCGTGTTTGGCTGTATGACTGTTTGACTGTTTGACTGTTTGATTTTGTGTTTGCGCTTCAGGGCAACATTCAATAGCAGAATATTCCATATTTATAGGCAGCAATGTTGAAATTTGCAAATTTCGTTTGCATTGGCGCTGATTTTAATTAAGCTCAAGTTGAACTCACATTCAATGTTTATTTTGAGATGCGTATATTAAAGTACTACGCAATGCCGAGCTTTGTATGCAAATCGACTTGTGGCAAACGAATATTTTTGCTTTTCAGTTAAGATGGCAGCTTATTCCATAATATATACTAAATATTCAGAGTTAGCAACAAATTGCCGAATATTAATCTTCCAGAATGAGCGAGTTATATCCTTTTGAACGTATTCAGTTACTCTTGCGGTGTAAGCCATGTTGAGATGAATGCAAAGCATGTTACAAGATAAAATATGAAAACCTTTTGGCAAACAATAACCGCGCACACTTATGCGACTTGTTAATAATGCAATTTTTCAATATTTTCACACCTCATTGAAGTAGAAGCAAAATCATAAGCAGAATCAGTAGTCAACAGCAGTCCGATCTTTGCAAAAAAGCAACACAACGCAGCAATGAGTCTGCAGGTATGTGCATAGGTACGTACCGACCCCATAAGCGTCGATTACTCGCCGAGCAAATCTATTTGGCTCGCAGTGTTTTCTTGAAGTGTTAACGCCGAAAGATTGCATAGCCATGTTGCTCATGACAATGACTGTGCAAATGTACTCATACAGTTTTCATTACGTAACTGCGCCAAAGTACAATACTTTCAGCAAAAAGCAGAATAGAAAATGAAGAAAACCAACAAAAAATTGGAATCGTGGGTGTATCGACTAAATTCTGCGTACGTGTTTGGCATTCTAAGTTATTTGGAAGAATGTTTGCCACAGCGCTTGCCTGTTACGCCTTTTGTTGTTTTGCTATTTCTATGCTAAAATCGGTTTCGTTTTTATTTTTATTTTTGCATGTTATTAAGAAGCATTTGTATGCGTGTTTGCCGTTGCCTTTGGCATTGGCATGGCACGCCGAAAAGTATGCAATTGAAAATCAATTTCCGTACAAGAAAAGGGAAATGCGCACAATTTTTAAATTTTAGATGTGGCAGGTAATAGAATTAAGTAACTGCAAAACATTCCGTATGAATTCATTCGAAATTTTGTGATTATCAATCAATACACGAATGTGCCAAGTCACGGCAATCAATCAGCCAAAGCAGACCTAGTCGCGACGCGCAGCTCCTTTACTCTATGACTGCTTCATCGCGGCCAAAACGGCCATTGACTCCATGACATCGCGCATCCCATAGACACTTTCAATCCATGTATGCCTGTATATCACTTTCCCTTATTGCGATTACTTTCGCTGGGCCGTCGCCTGTCTTTGCAAGTGCAATGCGGCTATCACAGGCTCAATGATGTCCTCAACGTATGGCACTTTCTTGGAGCGTTCCCGTTTCAGTCCAGACCAGATTAAGGTACGTTCCGCTGTTGGATTCACAGCCGCTGCGATTTCAAAAGTGCCGCGTCTAGGCTGGCCCTCCGAGTTGAGGCGCAGTTGTAGTTTCAGTTCAGGTTTGATTATTTGCAGTTGCCGTTCCAGCTGCTCATGCAAGAGTTCAGCCCTTTTGCGATAACCCGAGCAGGATAGGCAGTGTTCAATGTAGAGTATGGGCTGTCGTGTGTCGACTGAGTTTGACATTGCCAAAAGTTGCGCTTGACTTGTGTCGTGCGCACAAAAATATATATGTGAAGAAAAAAAAAAAAAAAATGTTATGTAAAGATACAAAAACACAAAAAAAAAAAAAAAAATGTAAATACACAAATAAACAAAAATAATCTCTTGTATGTGAGAACAGTAATTTTGTGGCTGACTGAGTTTTGTACTGATTTAAATATGAGTGTATGGGATTTGAAATATCCGCTCGTCTGTAGTCAACAAAATGCAAATAAAAAACAAAGATTCGGTGTTTAGTTTTCATGAAACGACAGAAATGCCAACCTATATTAATCTGTTGTATAAATCTAAATAGACAATGAACTACGAATGCGTGCCTAAGAAACAAGCAAAGAAAAATGAAATAGAAATAAAAAAATTAAATTAAAATATTTTTAAGAAGAAGCAAGCTATTGGTTGTACCACTTAGTCCTCTCTCTTACTCTTGTTGTCACTCTCTCTCACTCCACGCATCCGACATTTGGCCGCCAGCCATGGTGCTGTCTTTAAGCTGGGAAATGTGAAACTTCAATCCATGCAAAATGCTAAATGGGGAAAAAAGGAAAATTCATTTAAAAATTGCATTAAGGCAGAAATGTAATATTTTAATAAAGTGCGATGGAAAGTGCGGATATGTAAAAGGATACAAAGAAAGTGGCAAAGTGCGCTACATGAAAACGTCCGCACACTTCGACATTGCAATTTGACACGTTTACGCTGAGCAGCACAGAAGTTCCTATGTTTGCTTCGATTTACGTTTAAGTTCATATAATTCACTTCGAATTTTACCCAGCTTTTTCCTCTTCTTTTTGATTTCCAATTCTGAGCTATAGCTATCAGTGGACAGAGCTAATGCCAGTTGGTGGAAGTCTTCATTCCAAGCATATGCAAAGGTCCATTTCGTTTTAAGAGACAGAAAAGGCAGTTGCAGTTCCATTGATGCCCAAACATTCAAAATAAACTTAACATGTGTTACACTTGCCCTATGCTCTACTGTATTTACAGTGTTACGAACTTTGCAGAAGAATTCAATAGCATTCGATTTGCTGTGAAGCGTATTGAAAATGTTTGGGTTAGTGGGAGGCAGCGCTCGGCAACCGGCGGCAAGGTTTCGAACAATTCAATAGCTTAAAAAAATAAAAAAAAAATAGCTCAAAATAAAATAATATAGAAAAAGAACTTATAATAATATTAAATAGGAAAAATGTAAAGGAAAACGCTCCCAGTACAAACGCTAAAAAGGAAATCTATTTTGCAATTGCTAAACACAGGAAGCCTTAAGAAAATGCAGGGAGCGCACAGCAAGCGGAAAGCGGCAAGCGGCTCAATGCCGGGTTGAATGAAGTCGCTGGCGGACGGGGGATAAAAATTGCGGCCACTGTCGCCTGCCGGCAAGGACGTGTGGACACAATGAACTCAATGCTCAGCAGGCCTGCCCTTGCTTGGCCCAGCCCGGCCTGACCTGGCTTGGCTTGGCTTGGTTTGTCTTGGCTTGGTTTGGCTTGCCGTCGACAAATTGATGACCGCCGTCGACGAAAGGACGACAAACAGGACATGGCGTGCGTTTGTCAGTTGGTTTTTTTTTTATTTAGTTTAAGTTTTCAAAGCAGCCATCAGCTTTTATTTCTCTTAGGCAAATTAAGTGTAGCGAGTGAAGCGTAAAAAACAGAATAAGGAGCATGTCCTTATACTTCTGCTACACTAGGGTCTAACTACTGACAATTGCGAAGCAAACTTTGATGGCTTGCGTCTTATGAACGCGTCAGGCGTATTGATTCTGCAGCACATTGGTATTTCCTTTAACTTCCGTTGTTCTTCCTATCGCTCACACACACCCAAACAGAACTTTTATTTAATTTTGTGCTCACTCGAATCGTTCAGCGAGCTGAGAAGCTGAGGCAGAAGAAGCAGACACTTAACGATTCGAGATGTTGTTTTGTTTGCCCAAATTATTCGCCAAAATGAAAAGCAAAAAGTCGAAAAAAAATAAAATTTGCCATATTTATCTGACTCAACTATAAGAAAGAGAAAGAGCGAAAAAAAAAAGAAAACAAAAATTTGCTTAGAAAATATTGTGCTAATATTTTCCTTTATTTTCGGCTGCTGTCCTTTGTCGGGTACGCGTGCAACTTTGGCTGCTTTGGGCGTTGTTTTTTATTTTTTCCTTTGTTTTGTGTTTACTTTCAGTAATTTTTTATATATATTTTAAATAAACACAAATTTGCGCACAATTATCTGCAGTTTATTTTGTTTTATCTGCAGTGTAAGCAAATTGATGAGTTTTAAATTGTTTAGAGTCGGCGTTTGCTCCTGTGATTCCCTTTCCCCTCGTTCGCTTTTCTGGCCTTGTTTCCCTATTCGAAATTTATTCATAATCAATACACCGTCCGTGTGTGCGCCGGACCCACTCACAATGCGAGGCCAATGTACGGCAGTCGGCCTTTCTTGATGAGTTTGTTATTGTTCTTGTTGCTGTGCTCAAGTGTGCGTTAATTGAATAATCTTTGTTGTTATTTTAACTTTTTTGTTTGCTGGTAAATTGCATTATACACTTAAATAATGCCAACGTCTACTCACTCTCATGCCCTACAAACGCATTTGCTCTGCAAGCACTTGGCCACTTCTTCGCAGGCCCATACACCACACACACACACACACACACTCACACTCACTTTCATTGCCTGCGTTTGAGTTTATTTAATTTTGCTGGCATTTATTTATGTTTTTCAGGCTTTTCTTCTTTCACAGACTTCTTTATGCATAGGCCCGTCTCGCTCTCTTGTTTACGCACTCTCTCTCTCTCTGTCGTCGCCCCGCTATCTCGTGCTGTCTACTTATTAAAGTGTTTTGTTTACCTTTAATTAGCAGTTTCTGTTTGAGGCAGTTTCGTTTGAGTGTTTGATTGTTTAGAAGAGTTTCTGCATAGCAACGCAACTCAGCAGTCTGCCTGCAATTATCCAGTAACAACAACAATAGCTACAATAACAACAATACCAGTTTGAGCATGTAGCAACTGCTGCTGCGTTTGTATTGCCTTGTGATTTATTGCATTATTGGATTAATTCGCAATTTTAAGTAGCATGCGGTTATGTGCGACTATTTGTGGTTTCAAATTAGTGTTCAGTGCAGACAGGACAGCACAGGACAGACAAATCTGTCAGCGCAGCATTTGTTTAGGTGAGACTATTGATGTGCGGCTCATCATTTGCAGCCTGTGTTTATCGAAAGAAGGTGCAAGCGACAGACAGAGAGAGAGAGAGAAAGAAGTGGAGTCAGTATGTGAGTATTTGATATGCAAACTTAATCTAGTTTTAAGTCCGTGCTATGATCAGAGGCAATGGTCTTTGACACAGATAATGGAGCTGATACTGTTGCTCATGTGCATACATAAATGACAGTTTGGTGAGTGGTCACGCTTAATAAGATTGTTTGCTAGTTAATTGGCCACAGCAGACGCAAAGATTAAATGTATCCAATTTGCGGTTGTCTTATTATTGTTGGCTTTAACCTTTTCGGTCGGTTAAAACAGCGCATAATACTTTTTGTATATAGTAAACATTATACCAATTGCCAGGTCATCCATTCTCTTGCAGCTGACGCTTCCACTGCACAACAACAATGAAATTAACATTTTAAATTCGACTTAAATAACTTCAAGAGGTTATTACACTTACTTAGTTGTGCAAAGTACGTTCGGGTAACTGCTCATCTGCTTACGCTTTGCTCATCTGGCTATTGGCTCCCTGATGTGCGTCTGGCTTGTGGATTTAGCATCAGCACAAACGTACTTCAGGTGAATTATGTTACACATTCAAGTAAGAAATATTGTAAAAGGAGAGAAAAAATAAAGGAGAAACAGCTAAAGGTAGAAAGCAGTGGCACAGCAGAGCAGAGCGAGCTGTAGGCTCTGAAAAAGTCAAATCCCAAATTGCAATGCACTCAGTTAGAAGTCTTTTGTGGTTTGCTCACAGCTTTGTCTGGCTTGTAGTCTGCCTCCTTTGTTGCTAAACTTGTTAAATTTTCTTGTTTTCTTGTCGACTCCTTTTCTTGTTTTATTTTTTTTTTTTGCCTTGCTACTCTATTTTCTGTTTGTTTTTTGCACGAGACTGAAGGTAATGACTTAGAACTTGAGAGAGAGATAGACAGACTGCATTGATTTGTGGCTGGCAGCCTACTTGCTATAAAGCTTTAGCTCTGTTCATCGTGCAAACTAAGCAAAGGCATATTTAATCAATTCGTGCGCAATCTAGGCTCGACTAAAGGCAACTTGTGCGTGAGGCGCAAAAAGTATTTAAATGCATAAGCAAATGATGCGTCACAATTGCAATAAAAGCCACAATTAAAACGCAGCTTAAAGCCGAACTTTGAAAATTTGCTGCAAAAATAGCGAAAAGCCAGACTGGCTGATCTTTCACGGCAAAAGGTAGACACAGAAGCTGCAGCATGAAAATGCAGGAAACGTGTTGAGCACCGGGTCGGGCCGTCGCTTCGTGTGCAGCTTGCGAGTTACGTGAAATCATGTGCGTGCACGTCCATCAAAAGATAAATAAAGCTGAATTAAAATTTCAATGTGGCACGAAACGATGTTGCCACAAACAAAAAGGACCGCAGCTACGCGGCAGCTGTGCAAATTCCTCAACTGTGGCATATTTGTGGATTCGTGCAGCATCAGCTGCCATAGGCCTTGACGAGGCGACTTGGCGGAGGCGGTGATTCGTGCTTTGCAGTACATAAAATTTCCATTACCAAATCGAAAATCAATTGCATCGTAAGTTCCCCTTTGCACCCCCCACCCAAGCACCCAACCGCAAGTGTGCTAAGCAGTTAAAATTTGTGAAAGGGAAAATGCTCGGTTTTTTCGGTTTTTGCTGTCAAATTTAAGCTGAAGGTAGACTTGCATAATGACATTGAGCCTTCACGCTTCCATAATGCATGCAATCGATGAGTTCGGCGTTGTGGAGCTTGGCTGCAATTGATTTATATCTTTTTTCTCCTTTTTCTACTTTCTGTCTTTCTGTATATTAGCGATTCGGTTTGCTTTTTTGTTTTCCACGCTCTTGACGTCAAAGGCGCGGCACTTAATTACAAAATCAACACATTAAGGCGGATGTTGGAACCTTGTGGCGTATGCACAGCAAATACTGCCGGCTAATGCTGCTACGGGGTGCTTCTGAAGATTCATGGCAAATAATGAAAAGCTGCTTTGTTAGAAGTAAAACTAAGCCACGCATTTGATTACAGAAATGTAAAGTGACTTTGCAAATTTGATGAGTTCATATTCTGTTTGGCACCGACATTCGACTTTCATTTGGTTGATCTGCTGCATAGGTCCCTATAAAGTTACAGCAAACAAATTCTAGCGAAGAAAAGAAGAGAAGTTTTAAGCAGTTAATGTTCATTTTAACCCAACAAATCTCAACATATTTGAATACTCTGAGTTTACCACTCACACTTAATCATTTCTGAACTTAATAAACGAAATAAGCTCGTCTTGTATACTTTTTAAATTATTAAAGTTTTTAAATCAGTGAAAAATGTTAAAATCTCTGTAAGGAGGTCAGCAGATTCAATGACACACTAAAGCTTTTGTCTGGATCCAAAGTTGATGCTCATCAATAGTCTAGCAAAATGCGCAACTTTCAGAGCTACCCACTGACGATTGCCATTGCCTTCAGTTAAACTATGCCAAAGCATTAAGTGTGCCGGCAGACGGAGTCCACGTGTGCCCCGCCTCTGCTCACACACATCCCAGCACCGTGTCAACTTGAGACTGTTGTGCAACAGCGAAATCAAGGCGTGAATCGAACAGCAAAGCAATCAATTTGCATTAATTAAACACAGCAACATGCTCTGTGTATTCATACCTAGTCTGCCAGCGAGTGGCGGCTGTGTGTGTGCTCCTTTGTGCATGTCGCTGGCAGAAACTGCGTCTATGTGCACACAGCGCGGCGGGCTGACGCACTGACGTACGCACGTGAAAGGACAAAGCATTAAGGTGCTGATTTCCCATGCACAAAGTTGCATTTCGTTCGACGCTGCACTGAAAGCAATTCAATAAAGGAAAGTTATTTATACGTAACCTATCCACATACATGGATCCGTGCATTAAAATTAATTAATTGAATGCAGTGTGGCATGCATCAAATGCTTTAAAAGTGATTTAATCAGCAATTAAAAAAAGTATAAGCAAAAAAGAAAAAAAGAAAAAATGGGAAAAAATGAAAATAAAATTTAAAATGGAAACTGTGAGTAACGCCAAGCAAAGAGTCAAGCATCAAAGCTTAACGAAGTAATACAGGCAATCGCTAACGTGCAGCCTGGACTGAACTGTCTGTGTGTGTGTGTGTGTGTGCTGCTGGGTATGGCTGTGTGTGACAAGCAGAAGGATAAAAGTGCAATTTATATGCTCAAATGACTTTATGACTCTCTGCTCAAAGCACTGGCGAGCAAAAGCAAAGCGTGAAAAACAAACAAAATGACTGCATAAAGTATGTTTTGTGTAAAAGGAAGCGAAGCACAAAAAACAAAACAATAAGGGAAAAAAACAACAGGAATACAAAAGTAAAGAGAGAAAAAAAGGATAACTGGCTAAAGCAGCACTAAAGTGAATTTTCACACGTGCTGCTGCATGCATTAGGTTAATACATCAACGGACGCTTACTCGGGCCGTGATGTGGCTGACACAGCGTGTGAGCTGCCGCATGGGCCACTGCCTCGGCGACTGAGTGATGTGCATGGATGTGTGACGCTGTTTGCTTGCCTCAATGGCAGCGTGTCCGTGTGTGTGTGGGTCTGTTTGTTTGCCTGAGTGGCAGCGTACCCGTGTGTGTGTGTGTGTGTTTGTTTTTGTGTAAAGATTTAAAGCTTAATATCCGCTTAGTTTTTTCGTCGGCGCCACTTTGCACTGCACTCTGTTTCATTTTGTACGCAAGAGCAAAGCCGGATGCGCCATCCGTGTCTGCCTGTACTGCGGTTGTTTTATTTCGTTGCTCGTTATATCATCACCAATTTTTTTTTTTTTTTTTTGGCTTTAATTAAAGCCTCGATTTTGGCTCTTTTCCGGTGAAAAAAAAAAAATAAAAAAAAAATATATATATATATATATATAAATATGTATGTAATATATGTATATAAAGAAATGTAAAAATATAAAACAAGTTCAAGGTTGTTGCTTGCAGCAACGCCTACACCTTGTCGAGCATGGCGTATGCGTAACCTGTTAAAAACATGCCAAATAAAATTGCGCATACGTCGTGTGCACAAAGCGTACTTTATACGTTTTTTCGGTATGTTATGAAAGTTCGTTGCATTTTATTATTATGGTTAGTGTTCTGTTTGTTAAATTAAAATGCAAGTTGATTTCGAGTTGGCCATATTGCGCTTGATTTGCTTTTTTATTGCTTTATCAAATGCCCGTATGCCGCGTGCAGTTAGATATGCAAATGTTTATGCCGCTCGCGGTTATTAAATATAAGCATCCACTCTGTTGCCTGACAGTGCATTCACAAGCAGACGAGCGCAGTGCAATTGCAATAGCGCCGTCGCACCACAGACGGAACGCAAATGCAGATGCCAGCGCAAACACAAACACGAGCCGTGTATAAAGCCAAAGTTCGCGCGCGTAGTCCTTGAGCTAGAAAGCGCAGCGTGTTTATTATTTTGCTCTGATATTTTTAGTTTTATTTTCGTGTTTTTTTTCCCCCTTCATATATATTTCTTTTTTAATATTTGTTTTATATAGGTTAAAGTGTAGTCGGTGCTTAGTGAAAAAAACAGAAAGCATAAATATTTATTTCGCTGTAATGAATTTTTATGCTTAGCAACGTGTTGCGGCAGGACAGTCGGCTTAAAGCCTAAAGTACTTCAATGACTGCGCGCATTTTGCGAAATAATTTGGAAAAACAACTAAAAAACCAAATACAACAACAAAAACGCATAGCAATTGCTGGCTGCATGGCAGCCATTTGCTTACCCACGTGAACATGACAGCAGCGCATTTGTTAGTGCTCAGCGCAGGCAAGTGGAGTGGAGTGAGTGAGTGCGGGATAAGTAGCTAAGGTAAACTGGCGTGCGATTTGCAACTTGTCAAAAGTTTCTTAACGCTGCCGTAGATTAAACACGCTAAGCAGAGGATCAAAACTGGCAGCGATGAATGCGTGCCGATCATTTATCACAACGCAGCAGCCGACTCCAACTCCGAACCAAACTCAAACGAAAAGCAAGCGTAGAAGGCCAAGAGTTGTGAAAATGTGTATCAACAAGGAACTGTTGCCACAAGCCGCGCAATCCTATGATGTAATCGTTAAGCTAGATCAGGCACGGCACTCGACTCACTCCACAACAACACAACACATGAGCAACGCACAAAACAAAAATGAAACAGCATAGAGAAGGAAAAAAAGCAACAGAGATAAAAAAAAAATAGCAGAGATAAAGAGTCGCGCCACAAACATGCATTGAAGGACGGAACGCGATGATATAGTGAAACGCTAACAGCAGCCCAGCAGCCAAGTAACCAGGCAACCAGGCACACACACACACACACACACACACGGACACATGCTCACACACGCACAAGCACAGTTACTTAACAACATGAGGCATGTCATTGCGCCTTTGTGCGCGGCGAACAATGAGTGACAGTAACTGTGGCATTATTATGTTGCCTGTCAGCGCATATAAAGCGCCGGCGTGTACGCGACATGTGCGTTGAGTGCCTGAGTGGCTGCTGCGTTGTGTGTGTGTGCGTGTGTGTGCCCGGCCGTGCCCTGGAGTGGCTTACCCAGATTCTATGTGTGCTGCCATTTCAAGTGCGGGGCTCGCTAGCTTCGCTAAGCTTGCCTTTAAAGTCCCGGCTCAATTTATTAAAAATCACAACATGCGCTTCAATTGTGCGTATTGATTGAGAATTTATCGTTTTATGACACTCTATGCCCGTGTAAGTACACAAGCCAGGCAGTAGCTGATGCCGAAGTTGTACCTCATGCTGATGCTGATGCTGAAGAGCTCATAATCGTTTCGGGGGCATATTCCGCACGCAGGTCACACCGCGCACATGAGGGTTCATGTAGCACAGCACATAGGCAGAGTGATAAAGCGGAGAGGGAAGCAGGGCAGCACAAAGGCAGGCCGTGAGGCAGGCAGGCAGCCGCTGTTGGGGCAAGTTTAGATTGCCTTTGCTCTGCGGTTTGCTAAGCACAGCCTTTGAGAACTGCGGCTGTTCATTTGTCTGTGTCAGTCGACGTGGGCTGCCAGCAATGCCTGCAATCCACGTTTCTGGCTCTAAATCTATCATTCGAGCATTCGGGCAGCCAGGCTGCCTTATTCTTGGTCCCTTGCTCCCTAGTTACTATTGCCGGTCTGGCTTTCTGGCTCTCTTCCTGTCCGTCCGTCCCTCCGTCCGTCTGTCTTTCTGTCTGTCGGTTCTGTCTTTCTGTCTGTCGGTTCGTCGTTGGTTGGACGGTCGCTGGTTCTGTCTGCATGTGTGTAATTGTGCGAATGCTGAACAGCCTCGTTTGTCATTCTATAATAAATTATGCGGTTAAATAGCTCGTATGCTGCTCCGGTGCTCCGATGCTTCGCTACTCAGTCGCTATCTTTGCCTATCTGTTTGGTCTGGTCTCGATGACTCGCTGTCTGTCTGTAGGTTCGTTTGTCGGTTCATTTATGTCATGTTTAAATGTTTTGGCTGTTAAAGTATTAAAATTCCACATTAAATTTAAACATTTATTTCGCTTTGCATACGTTGCGTAATGAATTCAACATATTATTGGATTTGTACGGATTTGCGGATTTAATGTTTGATGATTGATACTTGATAATTTTACTAAGTTGAAAGAACAACAACAACAAAAATTTGCTAAAGAAACCTTCCATACTATTTACAGCTCACAGTTAGACTACACAGACATCAATTAATTAATACTGGAGTTGTTTTTTTTATTCAAAAGTTTTTCCAAATAAAATAATAAATCGATATCGAAATATTTATAACATTTTCATAGTGATAATTCAATTATGTCGTTTTTATTGCGCCACAGATTTTCGAAAAATGCTGACTAAACAATTTGTTATATGCATTTTAAAATCGTGGCACGCACGACGGCTATTAAAGTTGCTGCTATCACATTCGCGTGCTGCATTTAAAATTTCAATAGGAATAATGCAGTGCGAATGATGAAACGCAGCCACATGCGCCTGCAGCATGCAAGCATCCTTAATCTACTTTCACACTCGAAAGTCCGAGCATACCACCGTCAGAGCTTGCCACTGTGGCCAACTTAAACCCAAATCAGCCCCACGCATCCGGGTCAGTGTTGCGTAAACACACCCACACACTCACTCACCGTTCACCCACAATGACCGATAGCATTTGAGCTTTGATCGGCACTAAACGTGAGTCGGACAAGGCAAGGCCAACCAGACAACAACTTCAAATTCATGCACGAAATGTTTACACTTTTTATTAGATCTGCTGTCATTGGGAAGCGTTTCCAGAGCACATGCAGCTAAATAAAAATTTAACAAATTTCATGCAAGTAACGCTGGCCCCAAAGACATCGACATTCTGCTGCCAAGGATAATCGAAGTGTGGCGTGCTGTGACTCTGCTGTGCTGGCGAGTAAATATGCTTTTGTTGTATTAAGCCAACATGCATTAAACATTTTCGAGGCAACAACAGGAGCTACAGGGCTACAGGGCTGCCAGAGCCCTGTCAAAGGCAGTGCGACACATTCGACAGCACATTGTGGACATACGCAAAGTTACATTACCCGTGCCTTGAGTGCTGATGTTGTTAGCCGAAACTCAATGGTGGCACTCTGGTGTCCACCGTCCGGCAGCGCCCTTATCGTCTAATCTAGCTGCATTGGCTGGCACAGCCGAATGACAGGCTATGAACGCCCAGCATACTCGCAGGCGCTGCCACGCTGTCGAGCACACTCCAGCAAGGACTCGAGTTGCAAAGAATTTTGCATTGCCAGCAGACTTTGTGTTTCAAAGCGCATTAATGCAAGACCAAAGCATTCAGTCTCTGAGAGGATTTAAGTTTTTGGCATCGATAAACTTGCCAAAGCTGAGGTGCTCGGGCGCGTGTTTTTGCATGCGTGTGTGTGTGAGTGAGTGTGTGGCAGCAGCATATATGGGTGATGCCATCGCTTGGCTCGGCCGTGTCCGTGTCAGACCTTGGCATGGCACATGTGCTGAAGCTTGTCGGGCAGTTAGTAACAATTATGCATTTTATTTCTGGCATTTGTGCGCTTTCAACTTTGCTCGCCCTGAATACTTTCAGGTGCACTCAGAATGTTTGGCAAATTTTCCGAAATTTCCAGTTTCTCTGCACTAATTTTACTTAAATTTTTCCTGACCCAACTTGCAAAATTGCAAAAGTACTAGGCAGCAAAGGAAACTATTCTTAAGTGCATCCTCAAAGAATGCAACAGTTCCTGCTTTAATTTAGTGCCATTTCGCTTTGATCCTTTGAGAGACCAGCAGGTATTGTTTAATTTCTGGCAACCAAAGCGCGTGAGTACAATATCAAAAACGCAAAACGACTCACGCACATAAATCAAAATTATTTATTACAATATTATTTGCGCAATTGCATTTTGCCGACTAATGTCATACCACAAATGGGCGCACACTCAGCAGAAAACAGAATTAATTTCACGTTTAACTAAATTGAAGGCTTTCATTTCTAATTGAAATATAAAAACAGAATTTTATATTTCACACACATGAAATCTGATATTTAAATGTGTACTTATAAATTTAAACTGAAATAAAATAAAAAAAAAAATAACTAAAATAAAGAAAACTAAACATAAGCTCATTAGACAAAAGCAAACAACAGAAAAGGAAAAGAACATATATTCTTAATAAATTTATTAAAATATGTGAAAGAAAAAGATTTTGTGTACTCCTGGCCTATCCGTGAGAATAAAATGAAAATGCTCACAACTATTATTGCTAAAAGCATTCAGATGGATGTGGCTATGAAAAGAAGAGCCAAATGCACCCAAAACAAAATCACCAGCAAAGAAAAACAATTAAATACACAAAGAAAATTGCTTTGTTTCCTAAGAATGCACTAAGTAAACACGACGAAGTTCGTTGCCTAGCACTAACAAGCGAACAACAAATACAAAAACAATAAAAACAATGACAGCGTACACCGACACCAGGCACACTGATTAAAGTTACGGGAACAGAGACAAAACGCAGTTAGTTTGGCTTTTCTTTTCTCTTTGGCTTGTTGGCTATGCGAAATGCGTGGAAAATGCATAGAAAGAATGCAGCAAACGGGTAACCGAGTAACCGAGAGACAAGCAAACGACAGCGAACAGACAGAGAGAACTTCACAACAAATCGCCAGACAGGCCGTGGCATTATATTAGCAACAACATCAACAACAAACGCATGCGTTAGTCCTGGCATTCAAGGATACTGCAGTTGGCAAAGAGTCCAACAATGAAGAAAGGCGACAGAAAGGCTGCTTTTGGAGACAATGTGTTTTTTATGATGGTCTAACAGGTATAAGTCTCATGTCGTTTCCGCTTCCGGTTGAGCGCTATGCAGACATCGTTGCCGTCAGAAGGCGCATATGAGTCAGTCGTATGTGCAAGTGCACAGTGCACACAACTCATTTGTGTATTCAATTTCACTGAAATCGTTACAAATTCGCAAACATGCATTCAGTCGCTGTGGCCTAAAAGTATGCAGCATTATAAAGCAAATAAAGCAATGAACTTTGCATAAGCAGAGAGCGCTGAAGAAGAGGAAATGTCGCGCAAGGCATAAAATGAAATTATCATATAAACGGATAATCAAATGAAAATCGAAATGAGACTGTGAACTTAGTCGAGAAGCGAGCTGCAAGGAAAATGGAATGTCAGCAAAGATGGCGGCAAACGTTGCGAAAAATGCAGGCTAGGAAATCGTTTGAGTCGCGCTTAAAACCGTTAGATGTGTCACATGCAGCGACGCTTATTGCAGCGATAAAAAGCACACAAATGCCGGAACCATTTCCAATTTGCAAGCGGAAGTAATTTTCTTATTAGTGTTGCATGCGGGAGCAAACTGCAGCCAGCGGCAGCAACCCCAGCAGCAACTGTGCCGCAGCAATTTTAGACGGCAGCAGCCAATCGCAACCACAACAGCCGCCAGCAGCAGCATCACTGCCGCCAACACTGCGGCATTGGCGTTTTCGAAAGCTGGCAACCATCGGCGACAACAGCGCTAACGGCGCAACTACGACATGGCAACAACAATAACAACAATGATGACAACAACAGCAGCAGGAATAATGACGACAACGAGTGCGAAAGGCTTTTGCGGTTTTAAGACTTTTGCTGCCTTCGCAACGCTCGGCAGTTCGGTAACAACAATTTCAGTTGCTGCTTTGGCATTAAGTGAACTTTTATTGCGACGTTCATGGATTATAGGCAGTTTGTACGCTGTAACAGATACATAGCTCCCAACGACAGCAGCAGGAGGAGGAAAAGGAGGAAGAGATTATTGCATGCAAAGCAATCAGAGTGCATGACATTCCTTTCGATAAATATGCCATGAGTTGCTTTGCCAGATGCATTCAAAGAGAGTTGAGTTTTACTCTGAACAATCGCAGACAGTTTCAAAGGACCTACGCTTATACTTATATGACCACACAAAGCATTTCGAACTGACTCATGGACAGAGTCTGAAAAAATTCTAAATATATTTTATCATGTGTACAATTTTATACAAAAGCTACACATTCTTACAGAATGCTATGCTTCATCAATCTTTATTGAAAGAGCCATTTCAAATGTCATTCTTTTTAAGAAGGTTTGCATGGTCAAGTTAACTTATCTGGCAAATATTCGTAAGAAAGTGCTTAAAAAATATTTGCATATGATAGTAAAAATGTATCATCGACTGTTGGCAAATATCTTCTCGGTTCGTGGCTCTCATTCTGCATATGAGAGTACGCTGTGTATGGCATTCATACTAATGTGTTCGACTGTATAACCACAGGCATGCTGTGGGGCTACAATTGCTGCTTATGCGTATCCTTCTAATAAGTCAACTGCGGTTGCTTGCCGCTGCTGATATGATGCCTGCTCAGGTAGGCCAATGTTAATTACTGCTACTGCCAAAAAAGGACTGCTGATATTACCTTAATATAAAACGACAGTAAATGAAGTAGTCGCGGCCTGTAGTAGGCCACACCTGCAACGTTTTCATGCAAAGTGTGCGCCAGTATTGTATATTTTGCTGAAGTTTGCTGCAAACTGTGCATGCCACAAGTTGCTCAGCATGCCAGGAGAAGCATTGCGTCGCACTTTCCGCCTCGCTCAGACGACAGTTTCAATAGAATGTCACATGTTACTTTGGCTAAGTTATTGCGCCATTTATGTAATTACAGTTATGAAGTCTCACTGGCACATACACACACACACACAGACGCGCACACACAGCGCTAAACCTGTCACACATACAAACGAGCAAACTACTAATGGCGCATAATGCGGCGATGGCCTGACACGCGTCGCAGATATGCCGGACGATAGCTGCCGCGAAGTAAGCTGGGGCGGCAGCCGGTCCTGTGTTGTGGTGCGGTGGGGTGCGTGTATTGGCGAGAAGCGAACGAAATGTTGCTAGAAAACAAATTAAAACTACATAAAAGTGAATTCATATTTTATGGCATTGCTGCTGCTGCTGTCGTTGTTGTGGATGTTGTTGTTGTTTGTACTGCTTTTGTTGTCGTACAAATGTTTTTGCAATAAAAACGGGAACATCATGTTGGAAAATAATAATAACCAAACCTGCAACAACAACAACAACAACAAGAACAGCAGCAATGGCAGCAGCAGCAGCAGCAGCAGAAAGTCAGCAAACAACAACAATGAAATACTTGTAAAATCTAATAAAATTAGAAAACAAGTGATGAGGGGCAGCACAGCGAAGGATAATGCCTGCGACAACAGCAACAACAACAACAGCAACAACAATCATAATGTATATGCTGAAAAGTATGAAACAAGTGTTAAAATGTTTTAAATTAGTTTTCTCAATTTGCTCGTAAATGGCGATTTAGCGCCGACCCCCCGGCATAAACCGCAGCTCGCTACTGCCGCCACTTTTGTTTGCGTGTGTGTGTGTGTCAGTGTATGGTAGATGTATGTCGGCGTTCCCATTTCGCAAATCCCCTCCGCCTGCGAATATGTGTTGCTGCCAATTTGTTGCACACCAACTAATTAAAAACATTTTCATTCTTTTTCCCTGTTTGTGTTTCTGTTGATATTTATTTATTTTGCATTCTTTTTTATTTATAGTAATTTATGCAATGCTGCTGCCTTGCACTGCAAAAACTTGGGAATGTACCATTTAATTGTGCAAATTTTTACAGTTTTCGCACAATTTCACATGCTGTCTGTCTGATTATACGTCTGTCTGTCTGCTGCTGTCTGCCAGCAAGGCAATATGTGTGCAAATGTTTTTTCGTCTGACAGAGAAAAAAAAACGAAAACAAAAAAGGAAGATGAAACAACAATTTCGTCATTGTCCTTGCAACTTGTGCAGCATGGCAGGCATTAATTGGCCCAACGGCTACTCATAACAAATGCTGGGTGGGTGGGTGTCGAACAACTGCGCGGCGCGGGGTGACGTGACGTGAAAATCACGTAAAATTCATTAACAACACGGGTGGCTATCTGGTTACTGGTTACTGGGCACGGGGCACGGGGCACTGGCTTCACTGGCAAAATAAAGCAATAACAAAATAATGGCAATAATTGCAAGAAGATTTAATTGCGCGCAAAGTGTGCGGCGGGCATCAGCGGCAGCTGCGCATAGCAAGGGGCAACAAAGAAGGGTCACGCTACATGAAATCCGTGCAGTTGTCGCTTTGCTTTGCTGTAATGTTGAAAAATGGCTTCGTGTGCGCATGTGTGTGTGTATATGAGTCTCTGTGTGTGTATGGTGCAGGTCATGGCAGGTGCTGCTGCAGTTGTTGCATGAGTTTTCCTTTTCTTTTATTTTCCGCTTTGTTTTTTGTTTTCTTTCGTTTTTTTTTTTTCGTTTTTCATGTTTTTTTTTTGTATTGCGCAGCGAAGCCATTTGGCGTATAAAACGGGTCAGCACTGTGCATTTGTAGCGCATTCGCTTCGCATTGCATCGCATCCGTTAGCTTTGCTCACACGCATGCACGTACTTTCTTTGCTTGTTTGCTATTACAATGAAATTGTTGTTGTTGTTGTTGTTGTTAATGTTATTGTTGTTGTTTAACTATTCTTCAACTGTTAGCGCAGTTCAATATGAATATGTGGAGTTTATGTTTCTACTTTGCAGCTGCTCGGACGTGGACTCATTAAGTAAATGTACGCACAAATCTTTGTGCTTTAGTTCGCTTTTATTTGTTAAGTTTTGTTTATGGTGTTTTCTTTTGTTTAAATATTTGATAGGGAAAGTGGTTTCAGTGTTATGGGATTTGTATGCTGTGCATAAGCAAGAAGAAGAAGATAACGTTAAAGTGAAAATGCAGCTGCAAAACTTTGCCAGGCCAATCAGCAAAATCAGCAAACGCTGCCTAAGCAACCCGCTAAGCATTTAACATAAACGCATATGAAACCTGTCAAACTTCGACTCAATAAATATGCAAATGCATGGCTTAGTTGCTAAATTACCCGAGTAGAGCAAGGAATGCATTGTGTTGACTCACAGCGCGAGGACAGACGGACAACAGTCTAATGGAATGCACCCCAAGTGCTGTAATAAACTTAATTAAAAGAACTTTGATGCAGGTAATTGCTTCAGGTTGACATTTAAGTCAGTCACAATTAATTGAAGTGCCCGCGGATTGCGTATTCATGTGAAATAGTCATGGCTGTTCCTTGCCAGACGCACTGCTGCTCTCCTTTAATGCGTTACAATTAAGTTCATGTGGCGATACTGCGGGGGCGGAGCGGTCGAGTCTTTGTTCTTACTGCTGGCAAGGATCGCTGGCGCTGCGATTTCGAATGACTTAAGTGATTGCGCAGTCAGCGTCGTAAATTTTATTTCACCTTCATATTACGGTGAGCCTTGTGACCATAACGATGGCAACTTAACTTCTTTTCGAACCAAAGCTTAATGACTATAAGTAAAAACAAAACACCGCAGAGGAAAAATAAGTAAAAGGATTCTTAATAAATAATTCGCAAACGGCAAATGGGTTAAAACGGAAGAGAAGCGCAAAAGGTGCAAAGCAAGCGTATGCAGCCTCGTGCCAGAGGAGCAAAAAATAATAATTATTATGAAATGCATTCTTTTCTCATTTCATTTCATTTCGTTTCATTAAAGTTCTTTCTTTCGTTTTTTTCTTTTTTTTTACCTTCACTTTTTGCATACACATTCGCATTATTACTTTCAGCAATATTAACTTCGCATTCCGCTGTTAATTTTGTTTGTTTTTATTTCTGCTTACTTTTGCATTGAGGGCTGCGTGTTGTTTTTTGTTGCTGTTGATGTGATTGTTTTTGTTGTTGTTGTTGTTGTTACTGTTGCATATTTACTTTTTCAATGGGCGGATACGCTTGGAAAACAGCAAACAAATTAATTTCTCCATTTTTGGGAGTTCGGGCGGGCGTGTTGATGTCTGCATATTATTTTTCATTGGATCCAGCATTCCGGTTGAAGCAGAAAATTTTTCAAGAAGACATCCGCTGAAATTCACAGCACACAACGTACTAGCCTCAACAATATAAATTTTATAACGAGCATTCGCGTGATAAGCCTTCGGTTGTTTGCTCTGCATGCAGCCTAAAAGTAAGCAACGCAGCTGAGAATTTCAATTGGCTGCATCGCAGCTACGCACTTTACTTACAGCTGACGCATCCATGCATCTCCATACATTTATGCATGCATGCCTTTGTTTATACATGCGTTCAGGTATTTTCTTTGTTCTTTCAGCAGCAGGATGAATGCAGCATCTGCATGAAAGTTGCTGCAATCAAACCGAATACGAAAAGATAAAATCAGTAATTTAAATAAAAATCAAAAATATTGCGGAAGATTTTATATTGCTGTCGATTTATGATATCAATTGCGTAAATCCCGTGCATTAAGAATTGAGCAGCAAGCCAAGCATTCTTCATATTTGAGTTCATTAAATGAAAACTGACAATTGCAGAATATTAATGCCAGCAAAGAATAATCTTATTTTAAGGCCGATAGGAAAAACTCTTTGCAATGTTATTTGCAATATTTAAGTGCCCTGTATTCGTTTCCTGAATTACCTTTATGTGGTCCTTACATTTTGGTGTTCAATATTTACGAAATAAATAAACAAATCAGCACATTTTCTATAAGCAAATAGTAGCCATGAACAGAATTGGTAAATGGGAGTGATGATGAAATAAAAAGTGCTTACATTGTTCGCCTTTTAGATTCCTTTTCACTTTGATCAATTTGGAAAAGTGGAAAAAATACAAATGTCACAGTGTCAAACTATGAAGCTCTGCCATTTACGTATATGTATGAATAATCGCTGAAATAGTTTAATTTCAGTTTTATAAACATTTGGTTTGTTTGTTTTAAGTTTGTTAGGCAAGTTTAAACGTTTATTTATAATTTCTCTCTCAATATTGCTCAACTATTTGTAGCCATAAATTATTCCTTGAAGGCACGTCTGCCACTTTTGTCGGCCGCAATTTCGGGTGAATAGCATTAAAGCACCTGTCAAGCGATGGAAGGGAAATTGAAACGTTTTTCAACCATGGCTTTCTTTGCTGTTGTTTTTTTTTTTATTTTTTTTATTTTCGGTTGTTTGTGTTATTTATTGATTGTCAGTTTTTTGCAAGCCTTTGCCTTTGTCTTTGCGTTTGCTCTACACTATGCGTAGGCGGGTAAGATCCGCAGTTTGGTTGATTTTAACAAGTTTTGCGTTGGTGCGTGCGAAAGAGTCCGTTGAATAAAAGTCAGGCGGTGCGGTGTGGTGCGGTGTGGTGCGCTGAGGTGCGGTTTGGTGTCGATGTGGCAAAGTGTGAATTTGCACAAAGTTGAAAAGTGTTGACAACTTCGCCATTTTCATTTTCTGCTATGCGCATATTGTCTTTTTACAACTTGCCGTAAAAAGCAAACCGCATGGTTTTGCATAAAAAACCTTAACAACCTAACCAAGGCAGGCAGGCAACAAAAGAAAACTAAAGAAAACAAACAAAAAAGAAGAAACAAAAACCACAAACCATGAAGCGAAACGAAAAACAAAAAAGACTCAAATCGAACACAAGCCACTAGATTTTGTCTTTTACTGCAAATGAAAACGCAGCAAAAGTTGTTCGCAGTTCGCGGTTGTCTGTGGAAATCATAAATTTTGCGGATAAACGCATAAATTACGAAATTATTACAACACGATGACAATCGGATAATCGACAGTCGATGGTAAGGAAGGCGAACGCACAAATCAATGCGGAAATCGCTAAAATATGACCAGCCAAAGGGATAATAAGTGGCTAAGCAACAATAATAATAAAACAGAAATGAAAAAAAAAAGGGAAAACAAAGATAAAAATAAAAATAAGAAAAAAACACGTGCAACAACAACATGGCAACAATGGCAATGAGATAATCACCGCGCAAGCGTCTGCCTGCGAGACAAATTGAAATTAGGCGCAGGCTGCCAAAATGCCGGAAGAAAGGATAACAGCCCAACACATAAATCAAATATGCAAACCAAAGTAAGGCAAAGCAAAGCAAAGCGGGGCAGCGCAGAGCAGAGCAGAGCAAAAGCATAAGCAACATTTCATTGGCAATCCCGCTTGGCAGCCTCTGAATGCTGTAAATTGGCTTAAGTGCGCATCGTTGGCGAGCGCAGGCCGAGCAGATTACACGGGTATTTCAGAGCAATCGATTCCGTTGCTGGCCTACAGGTCGCTTGCGTCGTTAGGTTGTCTAAGCAGCGCAGATTTCAATGGAAGTGCTTAGTTGCCATACTATACCAACTATATGCCAAATATTACCGAAAAATTGCCCAAGCAAATACTGCTCAGCACAAGCGGCTGGAAGCAGCCGACAGTAAACACACAATACACAATACACACGACTCGCACAGCAAAGGCTCCATCGGGCGGAATAATATGCCGTATCTGTTTCTGTTCCTGGCGCTGCTTCGGTTTCTGGTTTGGTTTCTGGTTCGGTTTCAGCTGCTGTCCGCATTGGGTTTCTTTTTCAAATGTACTTACTTGCGCTATGTTGGCTTTGCTATGACGTCCTCTATGCGCTGTTGCTTTAGTTTTCCTTTTGGGTTGTCGTTTCGGTGTTGTGCTTCGCTTCGCCACATTCAAGTGTTTGCGCTTAAGATTGCCAACAAATGGAGAAAAGCAGGAATGGCGAAGTTGTTTGCATGTTGGCGTGCGCAACAAGAGGCAAATCAACTGACAAAGCCGGCACTGTGAGAACTGTCAAATTTACATGCATGCAATGGCAATTGTTTGCGACCTACGCGACATTCCGTTGCAAGCTCTCGGGGAACTTTTACTGCTGTCACTGCTTCTCTGCCTCCTACGATCCGTGTGTGTGTGTGAGTCTGCTTTGTATTGTCAACTGCCGCAGTCTAAACCGACGCCAACATCAGCCTCAGCGCCATCGTCATCGTCACCGCTACAGTCAGCCACGACAGCAGCGTCAAAGTTGTCATTGGCATTCTCGTTGCTGTTGTTGTTGTTGTTCACTTTTTCTTCATATTATTCTTATGTTTTTTTTATTTTATGTGACGTAGTTTCTTCTTTTTCTTTTTTGCAGTTCCATTCAAATGCAAAACACTATGGAAAAATACCATTTGCCGATGTAAGAAAAATACTCTCATGCATGCACACAACATTTGCGTATGCCTTTGAGGCGAATTCATGCTTCTGCGCGCGTGTCTGTGGCAAGCCAAAACCACTGATGCCAATAACAACAACAACAGCAACAATACTCAGTCACCTCACCCACCGCCGATACTTGGTTCATGCACATCCGTGTGCCGCCTCCTTTGATATTTGCCCGGAATTAGTGTGTTTCTATTGTAATATTTGCTGCTGGCTGTGAGGCACAAGGGCAAATATTTGTGTGAGTCAAAGCGTTACCAAATAGCGCACAAAGGCACACAGGACACACAGGTCACACAGCCACATAGCCTTGGCAAATAATGATTAAATAATTTGCGTTCGATGCGGCGATTAGATTGCGTATTTAACTTCGCTGCCGATTGTTGTCAAAGCACTCGACGGTGTGTCCTTGCCGCTGACAGAAATCGAAGCATGAATAGTGAGTGAACAGTTGACATTTATTAATAGTTTAATGGGCAAACGGAATGACAAACGAAACAGAAACCGATTTTATGCAAATTTAATTAAAAACAATGATGCCGACGTCAGGCCAGCCAGTCAGGCAGCCGGGAAGCCACATGCGTGTGCACATAATTAAAACCAGCTTAGTGCGGACAAATCGTGCGGACTCAGAACACAGTAATACGCATGCATGGCATACTTTGCGGGGGCCAGGCCAGGCCAGTCTTAACGCACAATTAAGTCGTGTACATTTGTGTTTTGTCTGTCTGTCGGTTTGTTTGTTTGCCATTTTGCTGGTTTGTCGGCAGGCAGTCGCTGCGTGCCAAAAATGCAAGGATTAAAGCATAGTTTCAGGGGATTATGATGTACACATTCGTGTGTATTTGTGTGCGTGTGTGTGTGTGAGTGTGGTTTGTGCTTTATTTGATCAGCATACAAAGCCAACACCACAAAATTTATTAAAAACCATTCAAAGCCGAGCAAATGTCTAATGTAAATTAAATGCTCTGTCTGTCTGTTTGTCTGTCCGTCCACATACACATGTACACGCAAACCCTACGTAAGGTTTTAATGTCTTTAACCTTAAATTTTGCAACACTTGACCTTTGATTGTCTTAAGATTGAAGTTGAACCCTCATTCATCGTTTTTCGTTCGCTTTGGCATACGCAATGCCTAAGTTATCCTCCTAAGAGTTCTCCAGGTTGTTGTTGTTGTTGTTATTGTTGTGGTTATTGTTGCATATGCTGCCGTTTAGCCGCAAATGGCTGCCACAAAATGTAATCAAATCGAAATGATTACCAACTTAAATTGCGCAACTTTTGTGCCGCTCTCGCAGTTTATTTAAAGTGAACAGTGCCAAGCGTATGCCAGCCAAATGTCGGCTGTATGTGCATATGTGTGTGTGTGTGTGTGTGCTATATGTATCTGCAGCTGCGTCTGTGACATGTGGCATGTATCTGCTAACTGTGTGTGTGTGTGTGTGTATGCATGCTTGTGCAAATTTGATTTTTTCAATGTTGCTTTTCGGTATTTCCGTTAGACGTGCGCGCGTCTCTGCATATATAGAAATTCTTGCTGTACCATATTCCTGTTTCTTTTTATTTTGTTCATTTTATTTTTGTATTTTTTTTTTCGTTTTTCGTTGTAGATTTTTGTAGTTGTTTTGCTGTGGTTATTGTTGTTTGTGTTGTTGTGTTTTCTCGCTCTTTATTTTAGAGCTGAAGGTTGCCCCCGAGCGCTTGAAATGTGCATGTTGATTTTCGCTTTCGGGGCCCGAAACATGTTTCGGATGTTTTCGCACAGTTCATTTTTTTCTCTTACTCTGTGAGTGTTCCTCGAGTGTTTTCTGTTTTTTTTTTTTCTGTTTTCTCTGTTTTTATTTCGGTTTTTTTATATTTTTACACGGCTTGATTTTCCGGTTTTTCAGCTTAGGGTTTTCGTGTTCGACGCATTGCTTGAAAGCGACAAATTGTGCGTGTTGACAAGGAAATGAATATCGTATCGTGCCTCGTCTGTGACAAGTATTGAAAATACTTTGCTTGCTGGCTTATCCCGGCATATTTTCACAAAATTACTCGTTTGCTCATCTGGCTGGTAGGGTAAGTGATGTGTTCTTATTGCTGTTCTTAGTTTTCCCCTAAGTAAAGTATGTTTCGCTTGAATTCACGTATTTACGGTATTAATGTATTTCTAGTCAATTCTTGTTGACTTTTGAAGATTGACTTCGTACCGAATTGTACTGTGATTAAATGTCAGCAGTTGTCTTCAGTTATTAAGAATAGGCACTGAATAAAACAGCGCCAATTTTGGCAATAGCCAGCTTAGTCCATATAGACATACGAAATGCACATCCATTGCATGCAGGTTTTCGTTTAAAAGCACTTATCAGTGAAATTTGATCAACAACAGTAGAGAAATTCACTTGAAATTGATTCGCCAATGCGCAATTGGAAATATCAAAAATCCTTTGGCATTCAGCTTAACCGAAATCTGACCACTGTACTTGCCAATTTGATCGCTTTATCAGCGTCACTATCTAAAAGGGTCATGGCTACGAATGAATGTCGGTTTTACGCTTAAACACTTTTGTGTGCAATGTGTTTTTTGTTTTGTTACAAGAAATACTAAGCAATATTTAATTCAACGAAATCTCCCATATAATCAGACAAATTCGTTAATGCAAGCTTTTACAATTTTTTACATACAAAGTGCATTCCTCTACATTTAAAAGAATTGCTGAAAACACCTTTCATGAGCGAACAGAACCCATAAATCACGCAAGTAAGTAGAGGCACCTTGAGCTACTCTCACTGATACAATCATGTTCATGGCTTTTTTTTCTTACACTACTCAACACTAACTCTCTGGGGCCATGCCTAACAAAGGCACCACTTACGACTTTTTGCGGATTATTTTCGCCATGTCTTTTCTAAGTACTCATACTAGAACAACTTCATATGACATTGGAACCTATTGCCTGTTTAAATCATTTTTTAGTGAACTCGTTTTCTAACATACCTAAAATGTATAAAAATCCATTTTGAAATTCAAATTATCCAATTTAAGTTAAGATAGCCGACTATAGCCAAATATTTTCAACCAAAGTAAGATGATTCTACATTACTTTTGATTAAATAGATACAGTTGATAAATAAATAAAAATAACCAGACACCTGCTTTTACGGAAGTTTTTTCCAGTGATAGGAGAACCATTATTAAGAAAAAAAGTCATTATTAGAATATTTTCCACACTTTCTAGGACATGCTCGTCGTTTATATTCAGATTATAACGAAGCTTATCGAAGCCGTACGGCTTTTTTCGGGCGCTGATTTCATTATTCTTTTAAAATCATAAAAACTATTTGCCTAACAAACCAATTAGCTGATGCTGTAATGTCTCCTCTCAAGCTCAACCCTTTGTCTAATTCAAGTAGTTTTCCATCTAGAAAAAAAACACGTTTTCTTTTTTGTTATTTTTTCCATATAACGTTACAGATTTTCTTTTATTTTAGTTTTCTTTGCTGCAGCTGCATATGCTGCGACTTTTTTCATGATTTCCTTTTTTTTATAATTCGTTAATATAATTTTGCATTGATTTTTGTTTGTTTCAATTCTTGTGCTTAGATTCGGTTGCCTCTTTACACTTAATTTGCTGTGAATTTGCTTCAGTTTGACAGTTTGAGATGACAAGAGATCACTTTTCTTGTTGTTGTGGTTTAGTATTTTTTTCTTTTCTCGTTATGGTTGGTGTATGTGCTCTCTTGCATACTTTATTTTTTTTTATGAAACACTTAAATGCGTTTTTTGCCAATTATATTAATTTATTATAAACTAATTAAATTTATTTTATGAATTTTTTTTTTTTTGTTTATTTCGTTTTTTTATAATTTGTTTTCATGTATATATAATAGAGTGATTTTACATAATAATGCTTATGCAAACGTACCTAAAACTGCATTTAATTTTTGGTTTTTCATTTTCAATTCTTTGTTTTTATATTGATTTTTGTAATGTTTCAAATTTTTTTTTTCAGTTTGTTTGTTTGTAAAAAATTCATACACAATAAATAGTTCTCAAAGTATGTGTGTGTCGCATGTGTCGTGTGTGTGAATGAGTGTTTTTTGTTGAGTTCTTCTCTGTAAGAGTTCTGCTGCATTCTAACTTACATAAAAAATATATAACAAATATATATATGTATATAAATGTGTGTATATATATCGTATGTGTGTATGTACGTATGCTTATGTAAATGAGTATATAATTAATTATTCACTTGCCTAAATATTGTATTTCGTTTTGTTTTATTTTCTTCTGTCAGTTTGTCATAAAATATCATTTTGTGTGTGAGTGTGTATTTATAAATGTACTTGTCACATGTGTGAGGCTCTCTGTGTGGGAGGGAGTGTGTATGCGTCTGTATTTGTCAGCTTTAAAAGTTTATAATTGATTTCCGTATATTTATATATTTGTTGTTGTACACATATAAATTACATATAAATGCAAATTTACAGTCGCCATGACTTAGAAAAGTAAAAATTTAAACACATTATAAATTATACACGCCAAAAGAAAAAAAATAAAAAAGAAGGAAATCACAAAAAATTTTACAAAATGTGTAGAAAACCTCGGAAAATTATTGCAAATAAATGAGAAAAGTTCATGCCTGAAATCACAGTTGAACGCAACCGAAATATTAAAACTCGATTAATCAAAGCATAACTAATTATGTAAATTCGTTGAAATGTTTGCACATTTTTTTATTACAATTTTTCATTCACTTTCCGGGACTTTTTTCTATGTTTCTTGCTTTTTCTATTCATGTTAAAAATATTGTAAATGATATTTGGCAGTGTTTTTTCTTTTGTTTTTTTGTTTGTTTGTTAAGACTTTGTTTTGGCTTTAAAAAGCAGCATAGTTAGTTTTTTTGGCAAAAAAGCCTAAAAGTTTGCAACAGATTACGTTGAAAAAATACTCAAGCTGTGCATAAGTAAGTGTGGAAGAACGGAAATCGTACATTGCGCATAACACTGAAATGAAACACATGTTTCGGTTCGTTTTAACATTTTTCAACTGTCACTTCTGCCTTAACAAAAATGCAAATCCAACGATTTCTGCTCTGCTCTCCTCAGCTCTGCTCTATTGTGAGTTAATATTGAAAACCATTGTTTTCATTTTTTATTTAATTAGTTTAATTATTTAATGTTTAACCCTTATGCATTAATGTTCATACACGTTCATGCACACCGCTTCACATTAATCGGCATCATTATCGTTTTAATCATCATCATCATCATCAACATAATAATCGTCGACACCAATCAAAGTCAAATGCAACACCTAACTGTATTTTTAAAAAAATCTAACATTTTCTTCTTTATCATCGATATATGTTTAATTATTTATGTTTTTTCTATTTAAACTATGCTTAGGTTGTTTTAATTTGTTTATTAGCATATACAATATGTATGTAGGCGAAGAGTGATTTGTGTAAACTCACTTATGTAAAAAAGAATACAATGTTAAATGATCGTCTCGTCTGTTGTGTTTGGTATCTTTAATATTTAATGTCTAAGGTAAAGAGTTGCTTTTCTGGAAAACTGAATTATTGTTTATTTATTATTGGATTGGGTTTTTACTTATGGCTGCTTTTACTCATTTTTTTGTTCGTTTCAACTATTTTTAACTTTTTACGCACGTTTTAGAAAGCCTTCTTTATGACTGGCTGACTTCTTTAGGCAATACATAAACTATTTGTTTGTTATTAATTATTTATTCAATGATGAAACATATCAACAAAAAATAGAAAACATGCGCAACAAATGCAAATAAAGTCAAAACAGATTATCTATTTTATTATGTAAGTGTTGAAAATTGCACTCATATGTATTTATATTTTTTTGTTTTAATGCAATACTTAATCATGTCCTGCGCAGTAGTGGCTATGGTGCGTGAATTTCGGAAATTGTCAAAATAGACTGAAACATGAAAGTAATTTATTTTTTGCTAGATATATATCCTTTAAAGCTTATCGGGACTTGCTTATAAAGAAGATGGTTAGGGATTTATAGAAAAAAAATCCGTATGTCAACCAAAAAAATCTTTGCTAGCAAAATAAAATATCTTAGGTATATTCCTTAGAAAGTTAAATAAAAAAATTTAAATTAACTCAGAATATACATTTTCATTACAGAAAGAAATTTTACACTCTATTAGAAATTAAATTAAATAAAATATCTTTCTGTGAAATATGTGTCAACTTATTCATTTATTTGATTTCAGTTTCGCAGGAAACTTTTTTACTCAAGATTCAAACGTGATTAGGGAGTTTTTGAAAGGTCCTTTTTCCTTGAATCGAAGACTTGGTGAAGGCATAACTTTCATAATAATTAGTTCGGCTATTTTGTAGGCAGCAAGTACAAATAATAATGACTCACCCTGTTAAACAACGCATTCCATAGACTTTACTGTACGCTGACTATGTATTTTGTAGGTCATCGGATACAATCAAGCACCATGCTGAGTATCTCAGCAGTATTGCCACAAATGTGCAGTACATAAAGCTTTCGACAAACCCGAAATTATTTTGTGCACTTTGAAATTTAATATATTCTTAGTATATTTTTATTTTTAGTTTTATTTGAAATTTTTTTTTTTTTAACATTATTTTTTTTTTTTATTTATTTTCTTGTTAGTAATATCCATTTTATATGTCTATAATTTGGGACATTTTCGCATATCAGTTTAGCCAAACATTTTTTTCATAATTTTTAATTTGGTTTTTTCCAAAGGAATTGTAAGTTTTTTCCGCATGAAATGAAACATGACAATACTTTACTTTTTTGTTTATGCATCGGCAGCCTCCGACTCCGCATCCCCTTCCGCCACCGACAATGTATCTTTTAATTTATCTCTTTATTTATCTTACTTAAAATTCTTTAAATGCAGTTTTCAACATGAAATGTATTTATTTTTGTTTATTGGAATTTATTAATTTTTTTCGATTTCGATTTCTTTATTCAATGCCATAATGTTTTTTTAGATTTTAGTTTGCATGACTTGAAGTTTCGCTACGATTTGTGTTTTTTTGTTTGTTTTATTTATTGGTTTTTTACGTGCTAAAACTATTTACAATGTAAAATATCAATATTTTTATATATATATGTATATATATATATATATATACTCAATTGCGCTAAGTTCATCTAAAGGTATTTATCTCATCATTCAACGTAAGTTTTCGAACTGCAGCCTGCTAAGATGTTTACACTTGCAGCGCTTCGCATGTTTATTTGTATGTTCATTCCGATAGATCCTTTTATATTATGATTCTATTTTTATATATATATATTTTTGTTTTGTTGTTGTGAACATTTGAGTTTTGTAAAAAAACGATATTCAATTTCACTTTTAGTTGCAATCTGATTAAAAATATTTGCTTCAACATGCTGCGTTCAAGGAATTTCGTATTGCATTTCAATTAAACTCATTTGTTGAGAATTCAAAACACATCTGCTGCCGCTTTTAGTTAAATTAACATCATTTTGTAACTTTAGTTAAATGATTTCTATTCGTTTTTTTTTTTTCTTTTCTTTTCTTATACATATAATATATATTTTTTTAATTTTGTTTTTAAATTTATTTTAATTAAAAATTCAATGAGACAACTTGCTGTGTGTTGGCTTAATAGTTTTATTTATTTAATTAAGTTTATTTAAATTTAATATTTTTCATGATGGAACGAAAACAGTCTTTGGGTATTCATTTTTCTTTTAATTATTTTCTTTTTCTTTTTTTTCCTTTGTAAATTTAATTTTAAATTTTTTTTATGAAGTATTTAAATGTGGTTTAGTAATTAATTATTATTAATACTCGCATAACATAAATATGTAGTTTATGTGTAAAAGAAAACAAAAGTAAAAACTAAAATACAATCCTATTAATTGCATACTTCGTGGTAGTCTAAGCCTTTCTCTTAATGAAATATTATTTTTTTTATTATTCTTAATTTTGATCTTATCTCTAGTGCTTAATGACTTTGGAGATGCGACGCAACTCACTCAACCCGCCCACAAATTTAATCAAACTAAGAACTAAAATCAAAATGTACAAAACTTAAGTGAACTAAGGCCTTAAGATAATATTTGGTATTCAACTTATGCCAACGGAGACGCAACCGCGTAGTGCCGCCCTCAGCGGACTTCATTCTCAATTTTGTTATTTTATTTTGCTTTTGTTTTGTCTTGTGATTACGTAAATTGCGCTTAAATAATAAATTATGCATAAATACTAAATTTGTTTAAATTTAAATGTAGATGAAGTATTTTTTACAAATGTCCTTTTGCGTCGAGTGTAGTCACCATTTGCTTAGATTTGCCATGTAAGTGATTTGCATTCGTTTAATTTTACTTTTGTTTTTCTTCTAATTTTTTTTGTTTATTTTTTTTTTCCGTATGGTTTGTTTATATTTAAATTTATTTTGTTTTTTTTTTTTTTTTTCAATTTTTTTTTTCTAAGTTTCAGCTTCGCTTCTTTGGTTGCGCATCTTTGTGTGGTTTCCTACGGGTTGCTTACACCTACCTACACTCTCACTTAGTTGTTGCATTTGTTGCGTACGTTCCGTTAGCCTGCTGCCCTCCGTACGCCTGCCATGCGTATGCGGCACTTACAATTCTAGATCGGTTTGGTTATTCGCCTCTGGACCGTACATGTTAGCCAGCTTATCGAAGCGCGGCCCCCATGCGCCAAGATAGTCATACTCTTGCGCCTCGTCATCGGTGCCTGTGATGTGAAGCGTACAGTAAAAAAAAAAAAGAAAAAATAAATGGCAGGAAAGAAGGAAACAAAATGGCATAAGAATGTGAGACATGGATAAGTCGCTGCCTGCGTGCCCTAAAGTATGCAATGCAATGCGCAAGTCATGCTTAGTGTGTAGTTTCTACACCCAATATTCTGCGGTGTACACGCGTTGGCCTGCAAGATCACAAAAACAAACAGATTTATGCAAACGAGTGTGAAACGATTTGAAACTCTACAATCTTTTAGCCTAGGTTTCGACTTCAGGCCTATCGTTAATGCGGTGCTGCAGGTTGGCGCCAAAAAGATGCTACATTGATTGCACATTAAATAGGTACCGCACTTCGCTTAAGTTGCGCTATGCTAAGCAATAAAAGGTACTACACGGTGTGAACACTAAAAATTCCGCATATTGGGTGCAAAAAACTAATTATCAAAGGTTTGTATCTCACTAATTATAACTAAATCTAAAAGAAAATTTTAAATTGCGTATACGCACCTGATGCCAGCGAACTGAGCGAGCCTGCAGTGCTGCCGCCGCCCTCATAGGCATAATTACGCAAATCGTCGAAGGGCGGCGCATTCGGATCGCCATCGGCTCGTTTTTTATGCTCCTCGATGAACATGCCCACATTGGGCTCCTGCCCAGGCATGAGCGTCATCACGGGATCTGCAAGTGAGCGCGTAAGCAATAAAATTGATTAGTTTGCGGTTGGCGTGCATTTGCATTGCAGCCTGCAGCCTGCAGCTGTGCGCTTGAGGGACCATCAAGGCTCTTAAATGTTGGCATACTTACACATTATGGGCATTTTCATGGGCGCCATTTCGGGTGGCATGGGGCCTCCGATTGGTATTTGCAGTGGCGTTATGTCGAATGCAGTCATATCATCCTCGCCGCCGCCCTCGTCATCGTAGTTTATGATATTCTCGCGTACATCATCATCGGGGCCGGGATACTTAATATGCGCCTCACGTCGCCGATTGTAGACGACAAAGACCAAGACGAGTACTGCAGGCGATTTTAAATAACGTTTAGGAATAAGCGGGGCAAAGAAGAGAAGGAATTGTGTTAACGCATGTTTTTTTTCAAAGTTGGGCGCAAATAAGTTTTCTTGTTGCAACACAAGAAAAAAAATACAAATTTGCTGGTAATTGGTAAGCAACAACAACAAAATTATGCTAAGAGACAATGCATATTTATATAATAATAATAATAAATATATTTATAAACCTATTTTTATTTTACTTGTATTAATATTGAAAAAAGATTTAGCAATTTCAGTTGAAGTCTGTATTTAATGTGTGCCTTTTTTTACAATTTGTGCTATCTTTAGCAGCGGCACTCTGGAAAGTAAATAAACAGACATACATATGCTCATATGCACATATATACATGTTTACTTTTACTCCCACATACATTCCTTGTGTAATTTGTTATTTTCTTCTACTTAAGTTTTGCTACATCCAGTGACAAACGACGTCTGTGCCGTCAGCATTGCACAGTTTAAAAATAAATGCCGCTTAAATCTCATCTGCTGTGAACAGCAAAGCAGCTAAACGCTCGCATGTGCGCTACAAAAAAATTGCAAAAATTCTTAATTAAATTCACAAAAAGCAAGTAGCCGAGCTTCAAGCTAAAACGGAAAAAAAAAACAAGAACAAGAAAAAAAAGTAAATCTCTGTTGGCAAAATACGCAAAAACGAAAATAAGCATTGAAAAAAGATACGGACAGAAATTGTTCGCAAACAATTTCCAATTTTTGTTTAGCATTTTTTTTTTGTTTTTGTTTTGTTGCCTAAAGCTGCATTCAGCTTTGTTGCTTTACAGGGTGACACTAACATTTCTTTAAAGTGACTTTCAAAGAGTTTATTTTAGAAACTAAAAAGCATTTAAATATTTAATTATTATCCGAGACCTTTGTATTCTTTGGTAGCTCGTTGACGAACCTGCTTCTCTTGCCACAATTATGTGTTTGTAGTTGTGGAAACGTTATCAGATTTTACTACAAAACAGTTGGAAAGCTGATAATTCTGTGTTTTAGAACAGTTGAATAATAATAAAAGTTAAGTTCTTTACTGCTAAGAATTGCAATATTCTTCAGTTGCATTTTGCACACTTTCTAGCTTGCTCAAGTATCCCTAAAATGTTTCTCACCTTGTACTATTTCCTTTATCTTTTTTGTTTTAATGGTTTTTTTTTTCTTTTTTAATGTTTTCTTCCTTTTTCTGACTGTGCACATTGCACTGTGCTGCGCTCGTTACGACATGCTTTTCTCTGCTTTTTGTTTCTAATTTAGTAAATTTGAACAAATAATATCGTGTGCAGTACCAGTTTTCGTTTTCGCTTTCGTGCAGCAGCTGTTGGCCTTCGCTTTTCACTTACAAAGCGAATTGGAATTGTGTTTTGTGCGATGTGCAAAACTGAGCGTTTAAATTGTGATATTTGCTGTAACTTGGCTTAAATACAAACTTCAAATGTTCATTGCTAGCAACTATCTACCAAGTAAATGCTAATAGAAACATGCGACTACATAAATTAGTGACTGGTTTGCGGTTATTTAGAGGCAATGTACTTACGGCCGGGCTTCGTCCGCTAAGTGCATTAAAGCGGAATAGAGGGGCACAGACTACTTACGTATCAACGTGCTCGAGCATAGCACGAGCGCGATAATGAAATCACGTGATGGCGTCAACACGCCCGAGGCCAGCAACTCCAGTTCGCAGTGCATGCCGGTGAAGCCCATGGGGCAATGGCATTCGTATTTCTTGGGCGGATGATGATCGCGACAGCGGCCGCCATTGCGGCAGGGAAAGAGCAGGCATTCGTTGTCGTTGACACAAGTGCTGCCGGCGATTCTATAGCCAGCGGGACATCTACATAAATGCGAATGATATGCGTTGGTCAAAATTTGTTCTACACATGGCCAATGCAACATTTCATTTTTGTTTTTATTCGATGGTTTGTCTGTGGTTAGACCGCTTCCGCTTTCGCTCTGCTTCAAAGTGCAAAAGTGTGGGGAAAAACTGTCAAAAAGTCTGCGACGTCGAAGCGCAAGTTTCTTAAAACTATATATGGTGTGTGTACTTTAATTCTTCAGTTTACTCATACTTTGTTATTGTAGTTTATTATTTGTTTCGATTTATTTATTTATTCTTTTGCTTTTTTTATTTTGTTTGGCAAACTATTTTTAAGCTGTATAGTCGCTGCAAGGCAGCACATTTTGTTGAACAAACTTTTCGCATTTGCTGCACAGCACAGCACAGCATAGCAACGTACGCGAGACAACATGAAGTGCAACTTAAGTGCAATTCTGCGCAATTTTGTTTATGCATTGCGAGCATTTTCCTATTTTTGTTTTTTTTTTTTGTTGGTTTATTCTGCAAGGACTTTGCGAGCTCTTTATGTCTCATATATTGAATAAAAGTTTACTGGCTGCGCATTACTTTGCAGCTACTTAAGTTTGTTTTGATTAGTTTTGTGCAACAAACTGCAACTGATGAAACAACCGAACATATGCGCAGCAGCTTTGGTCGCATGGTATTTGTAAAAATATTGCCAAATACTATTTAAGCTGCAAACATTTTGGTGCGAGCTAAGAATTTAACGAGACGTAACATGTTATCATAAATTGCAACTTTATGTTGCATGCTGCTGGTCACTTCCGGCAGACGCAGCAGTTGCAAATCGTAACAGCGCGAAAATGCAAAAATAATGAGCAAAAGTATTTGCAACAATTTGGCGACAATTTTTTACGCAGTTTATGTTCTTTTTACAAGCCACATGCCATTGATAAATGTTAAATTTCCCATTGCATAAGCAGAGGCGCCAGTGCAGCTGCTTTAAACATTACAATACTTTTGAAGCAGTTGGCAGGCGGGTGGGTGTGCTTATGTGTGTTTTAAAGTCGACTGCACAAAGTTAAACAAACTTAAGACAAGCGTCTTTGGCAGTTTTGTGATATATTGACTATTATTGGCAAAGGCAGCCAAACAGTGTGAAATCTAATTTTTTTATTTTTCGTAGCATGAAAATGGATTTTTTTCTTCCTAATATTTTTTTGTTATTTGCACTTTTTTGTTTTTCAGAGTCACTTGCTATCAGAAACGTTTTGAAAAAAAAAAAAATAACAAATCTATATAGAATATAACTTTGCACACTAAATCAGTGGAAAAGTTGAATAGTTTTACTACAAATTTGATTGCTCCCCAAAGTGTAGTTTGGCTGCTGCGAAAGTGACTGACCAAGTGCTGCTGCTGACGCTGCTGCGGCTGCCGCTGACCATCTCTGGCTTTTCTTGCTTTGGCTTGCTCTACGTTCTGCACTTGATATCTGCACAGCAGTAATATTTCACGTCATTTAGTTTCTGTTTGGGTTGCAGCTAAGATTTTTTTAAGTATTTTCTCCTGCTTCCTTTTTCTTATAGCACTTCCTTTTTTTGTTTTAGTGCTTTTCTAAGTTGCTGCCTTGCCCGCTTTGATAGCGCTGTTGCGCATTATTTACTCACAAATGTCTGCCCTGTTAACTTGCACAAGAACGAATTGTTTTAAATTTTAGTTAGTGTTAGAAATTGGCCAAGTCGCATGTTTTGCTTCAATTTGATGACTTAACACTTCGAGCTAACATTTGACCTTATTAGCAATTCAATAGAGTTCGAAGCCAAAAATTTGGAAATAAAATCAGTTGAATGCTGTTGCTTCTGTTTTCACTGTGCTCCTTTTGCAAGGCGACTGCGGCTGGCATTGGTATGCATTGCACAAACAGCGGCACGGCATGTCTTGGCATGAACTTAATTAAAATGTTGCATACTTTTGGGCTATGAGTAAGTACGGTACGGTGTAGCATATGCATGACGTTGCAATCACTTTGTGAACGTTACTGTCTTAGTTTGGTTTGTGTGTATTGCTAATATGCATAGTTGTACAAATAGTAGTTGGTTAGTAAATGTTTTGCAGTTTCTTTGGTACATACCTTCAATTAGTAAATTAAAAGCAATGCAATGCATTTGCTTACTTTCTGTCTACTTTTTGACAAGTTAATTAAAAACATGTTTACAATATTTACACATTTAAAAATTCATTAAATTGAAAAGTCGCATAAACTAAGTAAATACGGGCATAAATACTATATATATATGTACGAGTATGTGTGAGGCTATGCGAGTAAATATTTGTATGCTTCTCGCACTATGATGATGCTATGCTATGTATGATGTATGAAAAATAGGAATATGATATGAACTGTTGAAGTGCGTTGCATGTGCGTATGTTTAGTTGGTTGATGGATACGTTGACAGATTGATTAAATGAATGATTGAATGCATGTTTACTTGTGTGACAAGTTGACTTGTACGTTTTTGACATGAATGAGTATTTTGAGGTTTTTGACAATGAGAATGAAAAAAGTATCTTTTTATTTTATATTTTGATTTAAGTTTGACACATGCGCGCAAAAAAACGTAGGCAAAATAAAAATTTGACATGAACAAATGTAATGAGAAAAGAATTAAAGTGACTTGTTAAATACGTATATAATATCTTAAGGAAAAAATGAGTATAATTTGTGCTATGAAATGTTTTATCGCAATTTTGACACAAATAGTGATGGAGCTTGGCAATGATTTTGTGGCATAACTGGTGAACATACAAATGAAATGTACTAAAATTAAACGGGCATGAAACGAACGAATAAACGACAGGCGCCGCTAAGAGTAACACAAACAAAAAGCTAAGCATTTGCAAAATTTATTAAATATTTGTTGTTTTTGGTTTTTTTTTTTTTTTTCGTTTTTATTTTTGTTGTTGTTGCTACTTGATATGCTAACGTAATTGCGAAACGTTTTTGCTCACTCAGTATGATCAGCAGGCAAACTAAGATCGCCGCAAGTGCGCCCATGCTGAGCTTAAGAGTTTGACCCTCTTGCACGAGCTCACAATTTTCGCCCCAGAAGCCATCCGGGCAGATGCAGCGATAGCGCAGACGTGGCTCGAGGTTAATGCATGTGGCGCCATTTAAACATGGCAGATCGAGGCACTCATTGCGATCCATGCAGCCCTTGGCATCGGGCGACATGATGCGTCCTTCGCCGCAACTAACATTTTGTTAAGCATATTTCGTAGCATCGTTTCAGGGGAGGAAGGTTGCATAAAAGTCGATAAATATTATATACGAATATACATATATATTTATATATATATAAATAGAAAGAAACTCAACTGAATCGAACTAAATTGGCAAACTGAAGAAATGAAATTGCAACCAATTGACTTTGTGTGTTTTACTTTCGAATTTCGTACATTTTCCTTTCAATGGTTTCTTTTGTTTGGTCGTGAGGTACGGTCAACGATTGGTGAATATGTGCACAGCTTTTTGGCAATTAAAGTTAGTCGAACCCTGCAACAGAGTTTCATCTCGAAAGACAGACTGGACAGAGAACAATGGAAGAAAATGGCTTCCGCTGGCAAATTCTGTTGGATTGTTGGAAGCACTGCAAGGCAAAGTTGATCGTTTGTTGTTTACGCGGCACGACTAGGACGGTGGCACAGTTGTGTGAAGGCGTGCATGCGTGTGTATGTGTGTGTACGCAGCAGGCGTGGCATGCCGGATGAGAGTGAGTGTGTTGGCAGTAAGGAAGAGTGCTTCGGCACTGCAGTGTTTGTGTAAGTATGTTGTGCAGCGTTTTTAGTTGTTTAACTGTTTTTTTTTTTTTTTTGTATCTGGTTGAGGTGAGTGCGTGCGCCTGAGAGCGTGCAATGGATTTTAGCGTGATCATGCCCGGGCATTGCATGCGACTGCCATTGGCAGCGACCCATTCAACAGCAGACACGGCACGTATGCCGCATCACACGAGCTGCCGCTTAAAGGCTTTATGGACTGCGTCTGATGTGAGCAGGTCAAGCCAAAGCGAAAACAAAAGCCGATTGATCTGTAATGCAAAGCGGCAATATGCGTTACGTGCATTTTAAGGTATACGTTTTGTCTCCAATAAAATGGTTAATGATGCGCTAATGACATAAGTCGCATGTGATGCTTTCGATTGGCAGCTAAACTATCCACAGACGGGTACCGCGTATGGTGCACATGGCACATGGGCACGTGACCATTGCTTTGGTTTATCGGCCTCTTTTAAAAAAATGTTCTGGCTTCCACTTTAAAACGTTGAGTTTTCTGCAAATCGCAAGTCCGTCAGTTTGTGCAGTTTATGTCGAGTACGGCGTTAGTCTGAGTGCGTTTAATTTAGACTTCGATGCATCAAAAGAAAGGAAACCGCAATGGCTGCGGCAATGAAAGCTAACTATATTTATGTGAGGGCTACTTACGTGCATTCATATTCGTTCCAAAGGTCGACGCATTCGAATGGATCTGGGCAGATGACATTCGAGCAGGGCTTATTCGATGGACAGTTTTTCTCGAGATTGCGCGCCATTGTGGCCTGTCCCCATTGTGTGCCGTTCATAGCTGGCGGCAGTGGCAGATGTTTGCCTTCGAGACTGAAGAAAGCAATTAAGGAAAATAAATTTTAATTTAAGCAGTTTCAACGTTTTTTCACATTGCGAATACGCACCGTATATCGTCCAAGCAGCTCTTCTGGTAGTCAGCATACACCTCAAATGTGCGCACGCCCGTGTACTCTGCCTTGCCGCCTGCATAGACACCTTCCTGCTTGTCCACCAGCAGCCACTGGTGGCCAATAAATTCAAATGTCTCATTGTAGCGTCGTCCCTCGCCACCATCCAGCTCGAGCGTAGCCGCAGAGCCATAGCGATTGATGCGCACCACATGCCACTGACCGTCATCGACTGCGATCGAATTGAGCCAAAGATCCTTCTCTTCCGTTCGCAGTGAGTTCAAGTTGTATCGGAAGTGCAGGCGTGCATCCTTAATTTCCAAAATGCCGTACTCCCGATTATGTTGATCGCTCACGCGGAAGAGTTCGCCGTGCTGTTCGCGCGTGCGGAAACGAAGCTGCACCTGTGTGCTGAAGCGATCCGGTTCGAAGCTCAGAGCATACTTCACATAACTCTGCTGCTTGAAGGTGGTTGGTATGGTGGGTATGTTGCATGCTGGACCCGTCCAGCCGGGCCGGCAGTGACAACGCGCCTCGGATAGTGAACCAACGCAATTGCCATGTTCCCAGCAGCGCGCCGTCTGCTCCGACTGTGCGCACACCTCCTCAGTTTGGGGACAGCCGGAGACACTGTTGCGAGATAGCCCGGGATGTGCCAGATCGTAGAGTTTCGAGTTGTGCACCAGGTTACGTATGCAGCCGTCGAAGCCCTTAGACGTAGGCATGTAGTGCCAATAGTAAAGTGATTGATCGAACTGTTCGCGATATAAGCCACCCACTTGGAGTGGCGCATTCACGTTGAGGTATTCGTTGAAAGGCGGAATTTGACCACGCGCCTGGCAGGACATGTCATCAAATTCGGGTGGTGTGCCATCTTCTAGTTCGTTTATCTCCGCCGACTTGCAGAAGTCAACGACCATGCGGACATCCTCCGTGTCCCAGAAGAGATCGATGCGATGCCATTCGCCATCCTCCAGAGTCTTCTTAGTCTTCACGCGCAATTCTAGTGTGCCCGAGCCAAAGTCGATGAGCAAACGTGGGTAGCCACGCTCCAATTCGAGAGAGATGAAATCCGAGATCAACATCTCATCCCGTTCGGGTGGCACGATGGGACCATTATAAACAATCAAGCCATCGGGCTTGCGTGTGATGAATTCCAAGCTCAAATGCGATTCATCGCACATCTCCAGCGGTGGATACCAGGCCCATCCATTCCCGCGGAAGCTGCGTGTCGTCTGCTGGCAACGTGGTCCGGTGTAGCCCGCAGGGCAGGAACAATGCGGTCCAAAGCGCGTATCCACACAACGACCGCCATTGTGACAGGGCGTGGTGCGGCACGACTCCGGCTTCGAGAAATTCCGGGCACCGCAAGTGCACTCAGCCAAGGTGTCTACACGCACACCCACCAAAGCCGTCTTATTAGCATTCACCATGTAAGGCAGTGTACTAATATCCAAAGTGTTCGTGCACGAACCCTCGCACATCTGATTCTCATACAGACACTCGTCGATGCCAACCATGGTAATGTTAATGCCCACGTCCTTTTCGATTTCCTCGCGGTGCATCAGCACAATGCCATTCAGCCGCACGGGCTTGTAATATGGAGAGCCATGTGCCGAGAAACGTATATCAGTTAGCGGCGGGTGACGACGCTTCAACTGCACACTGAATATATCGACATTCTCACGATCCGTGTTCAGGAGATCGGCCAACTTGTCCCTGAAACGGTCTAACTTCGAGCGACTTAGGCTCTGGGTGCGATAATTCCAGACACGTATGAAGTCTTCATCGGAGATGCCAGACAGGCGCACCGAACCCGAATTAATCACAGCCTCATGTGGTATCTCACGCACGGTCACGGTAATATTCGCAGGCACGTCGGTCTGCGTGTGCTTGCGATCGTAGACTTTGAAGCGTAGGTGATAGCGTCCTTCACGTGTGCCTGCACGCATGGTCACCATGCCGGAGTCTTCGTCGAGCTTAAATCGTGGATGCTCTTGCGACTCCCAGTAGAATTTCTTATCGGGCAAATCCCAATCGTCCAGATCGTAGACATACACGCGTCCAACCTGCGTGTCCGGCGACTGTCCCTGGTAGTTGTACACGAAGATATCCTTTGAGCCCGGTTGCATTTTATTGTCATTAACATCGCCTATAATGACCGTCAGCGTGCTGGTGCCGGTCATGGCCGGTGAGCCATGATCCTTAATGACAATCGGTATCATGTACTCCTTCTGCTGTTCCCTATCGAAGGAGCGCAGCGATGAAATCACAGCCATGCCATCACCATTGGCGCCCTCTGTTATGAATTAGAAGAGGAAAGCAAAGTACTTTAGCTTAATGCTTACGCAAAAATTGTCGACTAATTCCTACTAATCATTTAAAAGCATTTTGTGCTACTTGACAACCCTAAGCTGCTTGCAATCTAATGCAATTTCCGCACTCGATTATATACAAATATGCAAAATGCAGCAGGCAGCCAGCAACCAGCAGCCAGTACTCAGCAGCAGGCAGCACTGGCACAAGTGTCCAGCCCCGACTACAGCAGCCCCAAACCATCCTCCCTACCGCAAGAATATCACAATTTACCAAGTGTATCTGTGCATTATATTTTTGTTGTAATTACACTTTTAATCCAACAAGTGTTAAGTCCCAAAGCATGTTCTGACCACCCACCCAGAAGCCAGCCAGCATAATACAGCATAGCACAGTGCATACAAACAAGAGACAGACAGTCAGACAGACAGACAGATAAGAGATACTCTGAATATGTATAAGCAAAGCGTATTTCTAAACGGACTCCAGTGTGTGTTTTTAGCCAAATAGTATGCAAACATTTGTAAATGGCACGTTAGGCTGTCCGCAATGGGTTATGCCTTTATAGCTATACACTAAGCCAGTCCTGGCCGTCCCTCCTCTGGTCTCTTAGTCGTCTATGAACTACTGACTATCCAAACGCTTGGCTGCCTGCTTACTTTTCGGTTTGTCGGTCATATAATGTTATTTTTATTTAGCATAAAGTCAAACCACAGCATATAAATTGGATTTCCACTTGGCGCATATGAAATTCAAACACAACCGAGCTCCCACACAGCCGTGCAGCATCCTCTCATCTTCCGCCAAAGGTACTCTGTGCACTGTCTACGTTTTCATACGCCACTGGCCCATTAGTTCCTATTGGCTTTGGCCACAAAAGGCGTTTGTGTTTGCTCTGCACAATTTCTGTGGGTGGTAATTTAATTGAAAAGTTGTGCATTTTCTATTTTATTTTCCCATATATGCGCAGTTCTACCATTTTAACAGTGCTGCACCAACACACCTCCCTCCAGTCCTGCCAGGGATCATGCCCTGCCGTGTCATGGCACAACGTAACGTCTGCGTTTGGCTGCATATGAGCACAAGTATTTGTAGCCAACGTTACTCCAGACCATTCCCAACCAATTGAGCCCGACTGAGCCTTGGCCATGTTTGCTGTTTGTTGCTTTGTTTCACTACGTTTTATTTTGTTGGTAATTGCATTTTTGTTGGCAATTGTTACGTAGCAACACTAACGGAAATAAAAACAAAAAAAAAGTGGACAATTTTCCTTTTTCTTTGTAGTTAAAAAGTTCCTCGGAGCTCATTTCGTTGTAGAGTTTGTGCAAATTTCAATATCAAATGTTGCGAATTTTCAAAAATATTACGCTTGTGCATTGTTTAAACTTTGACCTGAATACTCCTGTAAACTAATTTCTACCTTGTCTGTGGAAAAGTTTCAATCGTCCTAAACATTCCAACACATTTGCCGCAATTTTCCAATATTCTAAATTGCCTGCACGCTTCAACTTAAGCGGCTAAGAACCTGACTAACAATTTAAACAGCTACAAAATCGTATATAATTCGAAAACTTACTCTGATCCTGTTCAACCTTGAAGGAGGCGCGTATAATGTCATCAGCGCTGGGGTCCAAGCGGAATTGGAATGGTGGCCCATTGCTCTTCGAGCGGTCATCATCATCCGTGGCGAGTATTTCAACAACTTTACGTGGCGGCACATGCTCAGGCAAAACGGGACGATAGTCCTTTAGGAACTTGGGCGCATTGTCGTTGATATCCTGCACGATGACCGTCAGTGTTGCAGTCGCAGTCTTTGGCGGTGAACCATCATCGATTGCCAAAATCTTCACTTGATGCCGCGGCACCACTTCACGATCGAGTGAACGCTGTATGGTCACGGAGCCATTCTGATTGATGGCAAACTGTCGCTGCCTATCCGAGGAACGATCGATTGAGTAGGACACTTTACTCTTGCCACCCTGATCCGGATCGGTTGCCTTGAATTTCTCCAGCTCAGTGCCCACCTTGGTATCCTCAAACACAGACACTTCAACGTTTGCGCGCTCAAAGTGCGGCTTGTTATCGTTGATGTCACGCAACTTCACGACCACCCACGAATAGGCAACGTGATACTTGTCATTGTCATTATCCTCGCCCTTGTCGTTGACCTGTATGCGAAAACGGAAGCCATTGCTCTGCAACTGATCCTCGTAGTCGAGTGGCTGGACGATCTTCAGCGAGCCAGTGCCGTCATTATTCCGCACCATGGTGAACTTATCGGCGCCATAGCCGCTGTTGTCAATCACCTTGTATTGGAACTTATTCGTCTCATCCTCATCGTGCACTGTCACCGTCAGTATGGGCATCTCGGGCAGTGCCGTGCCATCCGTTTCGTCCACTTCCGTGAACCATTCGTCTTTCGTAAACTGCGGCGGCATATCGTTTATATCCTTGACACGTATCGATGCCGTCCCCGTCCCCTTCAACCCCCCGCCATCCATTGCAACCACTTGTATAGAATAGTCCGGCGTTCGCTCGCGATCCAAACAGCAGACAGCTGTCTTAATGACACCTGTGTCCGGTTCGATTTCGAATATGGGCGAGCCAGTCTCCTCCTCAATCACATTCTTTTCAATGGAGTAAACCAGTCGCGCATTGGAACCCTCATTCGGATCGTCGTAGTCCACAGCGGTCATAGTCATGACAACCATGCCGGCAGTGCCGTTCTCAGTAACGTTGCCGAAGTATACACCCTGCGGGAATATGGGCGCATTATCGTTGATGTCCTTCAGATTGACTTGCACATCCGCATAGCCCACAAGACCCTCGCCGCCCTCATCCTGAGCAAACACCGTAAAACGCCATTGCGGACGTCCGTTTGGCTGATCCCGATCAAGTGGCTACAAAAATAAAAACCAAGAAAAAAAGAAAAGAACATTCAAATATACTTAAAGCAGCAGAAATTCACAAGGATATGAAAACGCTTAGCAGTCGCGCGGTAAGCCGTTGCTTAGCAAGTAAACGTGCTCATAACAATGAAAAAAACAGACGTTTTGATATAACCGACTTTGGCGGGCATTATGTCGCAGCACTCCTTTTCATCTTCCTGTTTCGGCTGTTGAAAGACGAAAAATCTTTTTAATCAGCGCTTTGCCGCGTTTTCGTGACATGTGTACGTGCAGCTTATCAACATGTTGTTGCTCGTTACGTACCAACCGACCGACCGACCGAACGACTTACTTTGTCACTTGGGTGCGCCAAACATAAACAAAAACACAAACACCAACAACAACAATAGCAAATCTAACTACTGTTTTATTTTTCGCTGCTGCTATGCTGCCGCTGGTGCTGCTTATGCGTCTGTCTGGCAGTCACTCGGTTTGTTTGCTTAGCTGCTTTGCCGTATTGCAGCTTTAATTTGCATGACAAATTTTTCAACAATGTTATGACATATTCAATTTACAGGATTACGCAGCGTGTGTATGTGTATTGCGTTGGGTATGGGCGCGCATATGTGAGCAAAAGGATAACAAGCTTTGCACTTATTTCCGCCTGCCATCGTAAAATATTAGCATTTTCATATATATGCATATATACACAAAAATGTATTTAGATTTGCCAAATATGGCGCATTTGATATTTTTTTTCTCTTTTTTCTGCTATTTGTTGTGGTTCAATTTTCGCGTGCGTACATGCTTCTGTAGCTTCAATTAAATGGAAAATGCGATTTCGTAACTAACATGATTAGTTAGCAATGTGCTCTAGAGCACACCCACAGGGCACAAGTAAATATCTTCGAAATTAATAATCGACAGTGCCGCAATTGCTGCCTAGCAGCCGGGCGTGCAAAGTGCATGCACGGGCAACATAAATTTTCCGCTGATTTTATTATCAGGCGTGCGAAACGCCCAATTTTTGGCCCACATGCATTTAATTCAATTTCATATAATTTTACCCAACGGCACAGCAAGTCGTGCCAGCCTTTGGCTACGACTGTGGCTGCGGCTGCGACATGCGAAATAGTTTTATTATGTGCGCGTTTGTTTTTATGGCCGCGTTGTTACTTGTTTTATAACGTATTGTGTATTTTTATTTTTTATTTTTTTTAATACTTTTTAGAGCAAGTGAACGAGGGCTTGAAAACTGCAACCGAAGCATGTCTAAACGTGCCAAATTGCAAAATTACGCCAACACTCTTCCGCATGCTTAATTGAGGCATACTTTGCGTATACTTAATATGATTTTTAACATACTTCGTTTACTTTATAAAAACGCATTTTAAAATGGCTTAAAAATTGCGCAATGCCACACATAAATCAATGTGGCGATTCGTTATTTTATTAAAAGCGGAAAATAAACCAGTTTTCAAATAATAAAATCCAAACGAGCGGAATAAAAATGTTGGAATACTTTTAAATTACAAAAAATTACTGAGTGCGCCTTTTTATAGCGTTAAGTGGCTCTGGTTTTGCGCTGTTGGCGCCGCGGGTTATGCGTTAAGTGTTTTTGGAATATGTAAGGATCACTTTAATTGCGCTACACGCTGCCCTGAGGCTGCATGCCTGGCGGCAGCAATTTGTGGTCATTCATTTTAATTTTAATTACTTCTCTACTCTCACTCACCTTTAATACAAATATCTCGCCTGTTGTGCGATTGATGTCGAATTTGCTATTTGCTGGATTGTCAGGATCAATACCTTGCCCAGTCAAGAAGTAGACAATGTTTTGTGGACGGTCCTTATCGCCATCGGTGGCGGTCACCTGCATGATGCAATTTCCAGCAGTTCATATCCAATGCAGTGCAGTTAGATGCGTGTAATAGTAACAAGTTTTTCATTATTAATTTTCGTATTTTTGTTTTATGTTTTATGAAATCATTAATGGAAAAGCATTTCATAACGAAAACTACAAATTTTCAATTAGTTAAAAGCATGCAGAAATCAGTCAATTGAAATAAAAACCAAAAATATAAATGATGAGAGAAAATCCCACATGCATCCATTGAAATAATTGAAAAATCAAATCAACCTAATATCAAATGCTGACTTACATCAAATAAATAAATTTTTTTTTCTATATGCATGCATTTTTCATTTACTTGATTTTTTTTTAGTGTTTTTATATAAAAATCATTTCTTTCTCAATTACAGAATAATTCAATATATAAAATAAATGAAAACATGAAATTTGATAAGTTTAAGTTGTTTGTGTGTTCGTTGTTAACTAGTGCATATTTTTTAGCAGGTGGAATTTTTTCTAGGAAATTTCTTTAGCATATCAAGTTACACACAGATAAGTAAACCTATTGCAGTTCTAGTTCTATTTGATTTTATAGCGAGCGAGTGAGCAACTCCAATTATTTATAAATTGTTTAACAATTTTTTCTCTTGCTTTGGAATGTATTTAATTTATTTGTTATCCGTTCTATTCGCCTATTGAAGCACTCAGTAACTTTTTATTTATTTTTTAACAATATAATTTTTTTGTTGTTGTTATGTTTTATTTGTTCAACTCAACATATGTTAAATGACATGCATTGCGTAGTAGTATTTTTTTTAAATGCAGTCGGCAAAATACGATTGAAAATTTATCGGATTGAATTTTTAGATAAATGACCTTTTTTTGGTATTAAAGGATTTACTTCGTAACATATCCTATTTGCGTAGTATTTCGCAACGAATTGTCATGAATTGACATTTAAAATTTTGCATTAACATGATATAAAAAAAAACCTGAAATAAAATAACTCATTCAAATTACACGTACTTTTGGTAATTGAATTTTCTAATAGAATTTCAACTATCGCACTTAGCTTATAATTTATGCATGCGTATATTAATTAACATTTTTGCATTTATACGCAATTACTTAATTATTAATTAAATTAGCAGCAATTACAACTTCTAAAGGGACCACAATAATACAAAAAACCAAAAATAGCGAAAAAGAAAATTAAAGGTTTGTGCTGTAATAAAAGCAATAAAAAAAACCAACAAAAACCAAAAAAAAGTAACAATACAAAAAAAAAAAAAAGCAGACTGCTTTTTACAATCATCGCATATTAAAAATGCAATTGTCTGAAATACATTTGTATAATTAAAAATTTTCCATTACATGCACGACAAAAACTATATATAAAAAAAAGTAAATTTAAAACTGAAAATAATAATAGTGTTAATATATAAAATGTTTCAACGAGGGCCAATCGATGCTTATTGGTTAATGCACCGGCATGCTGGGCACGGAGAGTTTGATACTTTTCTCGTCTAAGAATAGTATTGTGTGTCGATTCTTGAGAACGCTTAGAGCACCCTATGTACAAGTTATTTAATATCTTAATTTTATTCTTTTTTTAATTGGGCAACGCCAGTTAAGCGAAATGATTAAATGTGATGTAAAGGTATTTACATATTTCCACAGCAACCGTATGTAAAAAATATTACTGCTTTTTATGCATACTTTTAGGACAGCAAGTTCAGTTTTTTGTTAAAAAATATTATTTACAATATGTTATTGTTATTGGCGAAGCGTATTTATGTATACCGATGTGGTTTTTGTTAAAAAAAATTGAACAAGAAATGAAAGTTAAAATAATAAAAAACAGAATGAAATTAAAAACAAAAATGAAATTGAATATTTTTCGTTTTAAGTTGTCGTGTATTTTTCCATTAATTGATCGACCTGTATTATGGTGAAGGGCGCATCCATTTCCTCATTGAGTGTGCGTTCGTACAAGGTTTGGGGGAAAACAGGCGGCAGATCGTTAACATCGCGTACACTAATGACAATCATTGTTTGATTTTCATTTAAACTGTCCGAGGCGACCAGTTTCAATTCGTACTGTATCGGGTTATTTTCAATTTGCGATTGGGTTTACGTAAAAAAGAAAAACATATAACAAAATAAAAGAAAACATAAATTAAATGGAAATCAAGTTTAAATAAATATTAAAAAGGGTAACGTACTTAAATAAATAATTGCCTTCTAATTTATTTCAAGACAACAAAGTGTGTGTTGAATCCCCTTTTTTTCATTTAATAAGTAAACTTAAATTAAATTTAAAACTAAAAATAACAAAAAAGAAAAGAAGCGAACAACAAAATTTTATTTGTTTTTCTGACCGGTCACATTTTACTTGCATGCTTCGACGCACTTTCAGCTGTTTTTGCTACTTCTTTTTGTTATTTATATTATTTTATAAATACATTTATATATTTTAAACCAATTATTTAATTATTGTGACAGCGTTTGAAAAGTAGTTTGGAATTATTTATTTGTTATTTTCATATAGCTTAATTAGTAGTTACACGGCTTGAGCGTGTTTACTGTAATAATTAAGTATAAATATACCTTTAAATTGAAAAGAAAAATGAATAAAAAACTGAAATTAAAAAAGTTAATACCGCATTTTCAGCACAGTAACCGCAATATGAAAATGAAAGCAATAAATGCCAGCATTTTGCGCATGTGCGTATTTGCGGTTCTGATTTTTTATGGTTTTCAATATCTGTTTTTTTATTTTGAAGCTTTTTGCGATTTTATACAAACACTCTAACTTAAATTAAAAATTGAAAAATTAATAAAAACTGCGACTTATTGTACGAAACTTGCTTATTTAATTCGGTTTAAAATATTTAAAAGTCGCCATACATAAATCAAACTCTAAATTAATATTGGGTAAAAAATCATAGAGCGCTGTGCAGCGCTTTAACGGTTAAAAAATAAACCAAATCGAGTGCAGGATAAAACACGCTAATCAAGCAATAAAAACTATGCTCATAACGACATGCAGTAAACAGGAAAAAATTCAACTAACGTGAATGAAATATGCACAAAAATAATAAAAATGGAAAGGAAACAATCAAATAAAATTTTCATTGCGCACGGTGCGTATGCGTGATATTTGCGCAACGTAGCCAAAAGAAAATGAAAACTACTCAATGCAAACTGAAATCGCAAACGGCAATTTCTAACTATTGATAAAATTGGTTCTCTTGGTTTTATTGACCTGCAGCACACGTTTTGGCAAATTGCGATCATCCTCTTCGGTGATTTGTGTGCGATACGTTGGACGCTCAAACACTGGCGGATTGTCATTGACATCTTTGACATGTATGATGACGGTTGTATAGTTTTCCTTAAGATTATCTGATGCCGCTAAGCGCAATTCGTACTGCAGCGTGGTTGGATTTTTGGTTTTTGTTAAAATTTTTTTTTTTTTTTTTTTGTATAGAATTGTTATAGTTCAAAATTAATTTATATATTTGCTTATAATAGACAATTGTTTAACTAAATGAAACTGATACAGAATAAACAAAAAATAAGCTTTTGTTGCAGCAAATCAAATATCATATGCAGCAGCAATGCTCATACAATGCGATTTTCCAATTAAACGTGCAACGTTGCTTGTGCAAATGGAAACTCAATTAATGTGTCGCCAATTGTTCTCGCCAGCATTCACTTGTTCACAGTGGCAACTCGTTTTTGAAACGGTTCAATATTTGTCAAGCCTTGCAGTCACATTTCGATCACATTTTGGCACAAAATACAATACAAAGCTTTTATCGCGCACCAGTTCGCAGTTCGAATGGACTTTTAGTTTTTAATGAATTTTATAGCAGTTGCAAGGCGACTAGACCTTGAATGTGTTACTTAATGGAAGGTTGAACCACAGTGCAATTGCTTGCGATGCTTTCAATATTCGTCCAATTTACAATGAAACTTGAGCATAAAAATTAGATTAAGTAAATCGAGTGTCGCATTGTATTTGTATTTTATTTGTAAGCTGCCGCCAAATTGGTTTAACATGCTGCTGGCTGGAATGTTTTGTTTTAGCAACATTTTGCAAACGTTGTGGAAAATCGTAGTGACTTACTGGCAACAGCAAGAAAGGGGCAACAATTTATGTATAATGGAAAACTTAAGACTTACCCTGCGTCGTGTCTCATAATCAAGCGCGCCAGCGACGTAAATGGCACCCGTCATATTTTTAACCGCAAAAGCGCCGCCAATGTTGCCGCTTGTAATTTCATAGCGTATACGTGATGCTGTAAGCCAGTCGCGAGGCAACAAACAAATAAGAATCACAAGGGAAAAAAAGACAAAAAAACAAAGCCAAAAACAGTCAAGTGTGAGCACAAAGTCCATGCGACGCCAATGTCGTCATTTGCGTTTGTTGTTGATTGTTGTTATTGTTGTTGTTGTTTTCGTCGTTGTTATTCATATGAAAAATAATTGAGCACATTTTTTAGAAAGTATTCTTATTTTTTTGATTTTTTTTATTTATATATTTTTTTTTTGCAAGCATTTTTATCATGCTATTTAAATTTGTGCTGTTATTTATTAAAAGAAAGAAAAAGCCGCCAACGCCACGTTTTAGCATGGTATGGGTATGGCATGTACTTACACTCATCATGATCCTTGGCTGTCACAGTGAGCACTGTGTGCTGTATGTCCTCGTTCTCATCCACTTCCGCTTCATAGAGTGATTTGTCGAAATAGGGCGGATTATCGTTTTTATCAGCGATGCCAATGCGTATGAATTTCGTCACTATAAAGAGATTGAAACGGCATTTGGTAGGGGATTATTTAATGTGTACACTTGGCAGCAAAGTAGGGTAGGATGTACTCTCGACACGCACACGCATGTAGATACTCTTAGGCTTAATGAGCAGCAGCGAACCAAGAAAGCGCGCATTTGTGTACAATTAACACGTAGGCAAAGCATTGAACTAAAATTTACTAAACAACTCGCAAAATTTTATTTCATTCTTAGTACCTTGGCAGCCATTTGTCATGGCATAACGCATGTGTGTGTACATGAAGTGTGGTGTGGATTGCTTTGGTGTGTATATGGCGCATGCTTCGCATACTAAATGACTTTTCTATGCGTGTTGATTTCGCGATGATGTAAGCATCGCGCTTGTTAATAAAACAGTTTTAAATATTTTGCATTTTCGCTGGCAAACGCAAATATGCCTCATTTGCAAATAAATTGCAGTTTTAATTGAAACTTATTTTAAACATTACAAATGAATTATTTTAGCATACATGGGCAACCAAAGCCACAGCTGCAACTTTGAATTGAATTGTCACTAAATGAGGATCAATTGCAGGCAACGCCAAAACAGTACCTTAATGTACAGCAGACATAATTATCTGAATATTATTTGAAGTTAATCAGACACAGAGAGACAGACAGAGGGACAGACCAGCTTGATGAAGCCCTGCAGTTATTGAATGGATGCGAAACATTGCATTGTAATTAATTTTGAGTTCTACTTTGAGAGATAATACACAAAGCTCGGCAACTGCAACGTTTCGCTTTACAAATGCTCAGCCCAGCAGCACGGTCTGAATAGTCAATACGTGTGAGCAGCTTAGATTTTGAGGGCTACCATTAAGCTTAGCACAGACTTCATGTCGTCGCCAACATTGTTGTTATTGTTGTACTATGCCAATTCAACCCGAGTTAACTTGTACAATTTTCACTTAAACAAGGTCCCGGGGTAGGGTCAGAGCCGACGCACGTGTATTGTTTATTATTGTTGCTGTGCGTCATGTTTTTGGAGTTCATGCGAATTTAGTTTATTTTGATAAGTTCTTGGCCTTTAACTCGCATGATTTACTTAAATGATATGAAGAAATTAAGTGGAATTCGTTGGTGTTTACATATGTTGCTGCCGTCGAAGCATGTGTCCAAGCTGCCAAGTTGCGAATATTTGTTTTCATTATTTGCTTGTTTATGCGTGTTAATTTTCACAAACTGCTGTCTATTCGACTGCTTATTAGCTAATTTACTTTGATTTCTGTCTGTCTGTCGTTAGGCACTCTGAGATTTGTTCCCCTGCGTATGCGTAATGTAATGTTCCCATGCACGTCTTTAAATTGCCTTATTATGCATACGCAGCGTATGCTCGGCGGCAAATCAAAATCAATTTTCAGATTGCAAACGTTTAGTTGTGAAATGCAATGCAACATTTACTAAGTATGTCAACTCCTTGCTTAACTTCCAGCTGCTGTCGCTGCTGTTGCTGTCGAGTATTTGTGTCACTGCATTTTTAGGCTGCATGGCTCGATCCGACTGCACCACAGCCCCCTTGCTACGCTCACGTGTAAGTAGCAATGTGTTACTTATAAATTCAAGTAAAACCATAATTTTTTTGCATAAATATTCTACATATTTTTTTCTTTAATTTAAGTGCGGGTGGGGCGAACAACAAGCCCTTTTTTTTGTTGGCTTTCATTTTAATTAAATGCGTAATGGCTGTATACGCAAAGAGCAAGATTAATGGCTCATTCGCTCTGACAACTGTCGTTGTGCATCCTGCATGTTGCATCCTGCATTGCGATTTTGCTTCATTTTTGTGGCATACATTCAACGAAAATTTTTTGCTCGATATTGAATTTTATATAAATTTAAATAATTTTATGTACATATAAACATGCATGCGGTATGTGCCTTATTTGCATGCATATTGACATTCTGCCCAGCTGCATAATTTCGAAATATACATTTTTGGCATTCTCCAATAAGAATTCTGACAGTTGCCCAAATATTCCTTATTTGTGCATGTCCTTTATGGATTAAATAACGCATTGCATGCACTGACTGTTTTAACATGGAAATTTGTTTAGTAATTTAAAATTAATTAAAATATAAAATAGCCCCGATATATAGCATGCGAGTTAGCGTCGACTACCTGCAATGTCAGAGACAATTTCGTTTTTAATTAATACTGTAATGGATCGAAAGAAAACTGTGAAATTCAGACAGAGGTTTTCCATTATGTTGAATTTATCGGACACCATAAAGTTTTATTAAATTATATTGATTTTCATTAAATTAATATGAACTGTTCAACAATTTCTCGTCGCTACTTTTTGTTTTATTATTTAAATTAAAAACAAACTTTCCATTTTAATACTATCGGCTTATGCCTAAAAAAAAATAACCGCAATATTACTTTTTAGTGCACTTCAAACAATTAAAAATAAAAAGTAGCAAATTGAACATGGCTTTTGATGGCAATTGTTGAACATTTTTGCATTTGTACACTATTATTGTCGAGGACTTAATTACATGCATTGTTTTGAGTACAACAAAGTACTCGACTGTGGCCATTGACATGCAAATCAGGAAGGGGCTAAAAATATGAGAAACGCCATAATTTGGATACGCTGTTCAGGAAGTTGTTACCGACTTAAAATATGCAAATTAATTCGTGTATGCGGCAGCGGCGGCGACTATTAAATATGTGCACGAATATAAAATTCATAATTACACATGTAGACGAGTGTGTATGTGTACAATATATGAAAACAATTAATTCCAAAAAGTATTTCCGTTAGTGCGGCAACAATTACAAAATAATATTTCCCGCCTGAGCGGAAGTAAGTTTGCCATTTTTATTGCACGCGCTTAATAATAATAAAATCCGCAGCAAAGGAAAGCATAAACGAGGCGCATATAAATACGCTAAAAAGGATTTCAATTTCCTACTGAGTGTCGTAACGCGTGACACTTTAAGTTCTGCCGCAACAAAGTAGGCGAAGTTTTACTGCGTTGCGCGCCATTCGCCGATTAAGTCTGCATCCCTCGCTGCTTATTTTATACGGAATTGACTCAGATGCGATTTACTGCATTTGTCACTGTTTCGTCTCTGAGCACGATAAGCAGTCAGCAGCATGCGAGTGCATTGCATTTAAAAAAGCAATCGGATGAGCCCAAACCAAGCAACTTTTTCGCCTGCATATGGAGAACCCGCGTTTGCCTTTAATAAATCGTCTTTGAGATTCTTAGCTTACTTGATTTGTATTTCAATATTTTTCTTAAGTGTTTTTTGTTGTTGTTTGTGTATTTTTCTGTTTCGTTTTTATTTCGTTATGTTTTTTCAATATTTCTGTATTATAAATTTATGCGCTGCGTCGCGCAAGCGATCGAATCACAGACGCCATATTTGCTTCGCGCATGTTTCTTAACAATTTCGTTACTTTGCCTTGCCTGACTCTGTTCCTCTGTGCTTTGCTGACTTCTCGCACAGCTTCTTGCACTGCGGCAGTTTATCGCAAAGTTTTGCACTTGAATGATTTTTAACGACATCGAATAGTGTTGTTGTTTTTTCTTATTCACTTTTTGTAATTCAACAATTTTTATTTAAGAATTTTTTGCGCTGCCACTCGAAAATCTCTTTTCGTTGGATGTTTTTTCTTTTTTCTTGTGACTTGCCGTCGCTGTTTATTGGCATAAGGCGGCCGCAACGCGGCTTGGCGTCTTGCCAAAGTTGATGCAGAAGTGGGTAAGTAAGCCAGTTTTGTTGCGTGCGTAATACGCTTGGATGCGGATGCATGCGGAGCCAATCTTATGGCACGGAAAATGCTAAAATTACATTTGCACTTTTTCTCTTGTGATTTCCACTTTATTTTTTTCGCTTTGCTTTTTTTTCGGTTTTCTTCCTTTTTTTGTGTTTAATATTGTCTGCGATAAAAATGCGACTTAACCGCTGGCCACGTCTCATGTGTAGGCACTTAGCGCGCTTAAAACGCTTTCACACGCTCTGCGTTCGCTTATGCGTATGCCATTTCCTTACGGATATGTGACCGCCATTAAATGCGTTTAATGTCCTGTCGCTGGCCTAATGCACACCGCAACAACAACAACAACAACAGCAACAACCAAAACCGACCGATCTCATTGCCAGCATGCGTGTAAATAAATTGTTGCAAAATGTTTTACGACAACATTCTGGTGCGTCTTAACTGGCTGGCCCGCAACGCTGCTGCGTATCCTTTGCTTTCGGTGTCGCTTTTACTCGTAAAAGTTGGAAAATCCTTCTATTGCCTGCATTTTGGATTTTTATGATAGCAAACTGAACTCTTTGTGCGCGCACACACACAATGCATGTGCCCGCTAGAGTGTAAAAGAATCGTATCTCTGCAGGCGCGCATGTGAACGCGCATGTAAAGGACAAGCCAACCAAGCAGGACAAGCGGCAACAATGTCGCTATCGTCTGCCGCAAGCGCAATAATTGAACGCACAATGCACGCTTCCAATTTCAATCGTTGCAATGTTGCGGTCGTGCCGACGCCATGGCACGGCATACCAGGCCACGGCCTTTGTCACACGCCATTGGAAAATTACTTTAAAGCGGCCATGTAACTCCGCTTATGTCGCTTTAAAATTGTATTCTCTGTGTCTGCGCCATATTTGTGGCACATCGCACCCTGATTTAACCATCGTCCTACCCTGGCACAAATCAACGAACTCAGTCACGTACAACTGATTATAAGCAGCAAAATTACTATCAAATTTAATTAGCCCGAATGTATTATTTCAATGGAATGAATTTGAATTGTGTTAGGCACGAGGCAAAAATTATAAACGCGCCAACTTCTGGCGCATTGATTTGCGCTGCTTAGGTACATAAATTTACACAATGTTGGAATTTAAAATAATACAATAAAGATAATATTTAATCGACACTAAAAATACAATGCTATAATACTAAAAATGATATACAAGTCAAACAAATTTCACACCATAATCCCGATAGCACAAAATCTCGACAGCCCGAAACTTCGAGAGCTCAAAATCGCGGTACTCCTATTATAAATTGAAAATAAATAACAATTTGGTAGAGTGAGTAAAATAAATTCTGGGTTGCTTGATTTTTAAGGTAATTTGTTAGTTTGCGATAAGAGGAAACATCCAGGCGAGACTATTGACAGTACAATTTTCAGCAAGTGTCTGACTACTGAATTGCCTATAGAGAAAAAATTGTGGCTAAGCAACAACTCGGGCATGAACCTTGAAATTCTGCATAAAGTGCTACACAAACTGTTAAAATTTGTGCAACAAAAAAAAAAAAAAAACCACAAAAACTGCAACATAAGGACAAAAGAAAATGCCTATAACTGCCGCAAAGGACAAGCATGGGTGTGCATATTTTTCTGTGGTGTTTTCGTTCGCATTTACATATGCGGCGCAAAGCAGGAAAGAAAAAAAAAATAAAAAGAAAAGAAGAAAATGCTGCAGAACTGCAATTGTCAAACCGTTTTATGGCAATAATTTCTAGTTGAAATAATGTGTGAATTGCTGGCATCAACAAGCAACTGATGCCAAAAAAATAGTCAAAAAAAAAAAAAAAAGTGAAAAAGCAAAATATAAACGAAGATGTTCAACGTCTTCTGGCACATTGCACATGACGTGTTTATTTCTTACTGTGTTAAATTTTAATGCAATTTACGTGGGCAAGGCAGCACGACTCGAGACGACACAAAACAACACGACACGACAACTAACAGCAACTACAACAGCAAGAACAACATAAGCAATCACTTAACAAAGTAGCAACAAGCCAACGAATGCATGCAGGGGCTGAGATTGCAACACGAAAAGGTAGCGTGGAACAAGGCGCGCACTTCTGCTTCTGCTGTTAACACGGCCGCAGGGCGTCATTTGTGGCACTCACACACAAACACACACACACGCGCGAGCGCATATACATGCACAAGGCAACGTTTGTGTTTGCCAGCTGCACGCATAAATATTTGCGCCTGTGCATCTGACATTTGTACATTGTTAACGGCATTTCTCGGCTGAATTCGTTACTCTGTGTTCGCTTGGTCGGTCTCTCCGTCCGTCCGTTCGTCCGTTTGTTTGTTTGTTTGTTGCCTGCAAGTGCAGCTATGTTGGTTTGAGTTGTGTTTATATTGCAGATATTTTAATTTGAATTACGTTTTGCATTTATTTCTGTTTTGTATGGCAATTAGATAAGCCAACATTGCCAACGACAATGCAATGACTATGGCAACAACAACAACAAAAATGGCAATGGCAAAAACAATAACAGCCAGGGCCGCAACAACAATAACAACAACAGCAACAAATGAACATTGCCAACAATAGTTACATGTGGCAGAATAGTCACAAAAAGCCATCAACGCTTGTTGTCAAAGCTGTTGCCGCACTTTTCGTTGCCGTTGGTTGCATAATTGGGTCAACGCAAAACATCGCATGCCAGCAAAGCCAGCAACAATGCAACCCTGTGGTTCCACTGATAAAGAGCCACTCGTATCCCAAGCATGGTTTTCAATGCTGAGTGTTGAATTCCGAATACCGAATGCCAAACACTGCATGCCGTATGCTGAATGCTGAATGCTGACTGCCGTCTGTCGTTACTCGTGTGGTTGAAAAGGCATTTTCACCATGTATTAATGTTTGTTGCATAATTCTAGGCTGCATGCGCAGTTGGCTCATGTTAATTGGATTATTTTGAGTTGTCGTTAGCATTCTAAGCCGTTTGCTGAGTACAAGGCGCTATTCGGTTTAGTAGGCGCACAAAAATGGATAAATGATTTGCAAATCCGTAAAGGAAGAATTCGATTTCAAGGCAATCATCTGAATGGAGTATTCGATTAATGAATGCTGCTCAGAATGTTTTCGAAGCAGCAACTTTTTATTTTGAAGATATATCTTTCTTTTTAAAATTTTATCTGAAATAGACAACAAAAATCCCCGTTTTATTTACTTATCGTTTTAAAGATCTGCCACCAATGTATGTTAAACCCAAAAAGAAAAAAATAATAATAATTTCAGACTCTATTGGTATTCTTACTGTAAATCGCACAGAGATGGCAGAGTATTAGCATTTGCAAATTGAATTTGCCATAAAACTTTGGGCAAAAGTAAAATCCACCAGTAAGCGCCTCAAATAAACTCGCATTACACTTAAACAACATTTAAACTGATCTCAGTAATCATCTCTCCGCACAACGACAAACTTAAAGTGCCCAACCATTGGCTAACAGAAAAATGAGTTAAGTGCGCTGGCAAAGCGCACATCATCGCGTGGCTATTGCGAGCGACACAAACACTTCTGCTAGCTGTCAATGTGCAAACAGCGAAACACCTGATGCCCGTCACTTGGTACAATTGAGGGCTGAGGTGCAGGCAAAGAGCGACTAATCATGTCGTGCCGGTTTGCGACGCGGCAAGGTTAGGCAAGGTTGACCAGGCATGCAGGCAGCAGGCTGGGCACACTAAGCGCAGCACTTGTGCAGTTAGTTCTCGGCAGTCGTGCCCTCTCAGCATGCTGTCGATGTTTAAAATATATTTGCAAAAGTTTTCGAAAAACTTTTAATAGCGTTCAAAGTTGTGCCTAGGCAGTTGTGTAGCAGCCGTAAACAACGCGGCACTCTTAGGTGAGTACTAAGCTGAGTCAGTGTGCAGGCAAACACCAGAGGCAGCAAAATGTGCGTATACCTTGCAGCAACATATTGATTGGTTACTTTGCTCATAGATTGTACAGATGCACTTGACTGGATTTAGTGTTGACTGCACACTACACACACAGACACACACACGCACAGATACACGTATACACTCCAAATCCTACTCGCTTCTCGGTTGTTGACAACTTTGTTACGGTACCGCAAGCCAGTAGCATGTCGTCGACTGCGAGAGCGACGACAACAAGAACGAGCATGGGGACGACGACGACGACCAGGACGACGACGATGACGTCGACAAGGATTTAGTAAGCATGCCATGCGCCTGTTGACATCAATGCCAAATGAGTTTTTGTGTCTGCATACATTTAAGCTGCAATCAAGCGTTAAATTGTGCTGCTTAGTTCCATGGTTCTGGCCCAGTGCCTGGTCCTTCTTTTCCTTGCGAGTTGAATTCGTGATTTGTTTGTTGTTTGTTGTTAATGCTGCTTGTGTTTTGTTTGCTGTGTGTGTTGTGTTCTGACCAGCAGCTATTTATTTACGTAAAGCATTTTTAAGCGTTTGTGTGCTTAGGCAGCACGGCATGCTGGAAGGATAACTTTTGCCTTATGCAGCCTATTGGCATGCAATAAATATTGACATCGCATTGCAATGCGGGGTAGGCGCAAAGTTTAATTATAAAACAAGCGAACATTCTGAAGTTGTAAATTGTCTTTGGCGCGTAATTTATAAAAGAAGAAACAACAATCGTAGACACATCAAGGTAGGCAACTTTTCATGCGTTTCCATGCGATTTGGTGCGATTCGTGCAATTTTCACCAGAACCTGCGTCAGCAACCTTGACTATTCGTAGTAGCAACGTCATATCTCTTGAGTAAATAATTATACACATTTGCTGCGCTTAATGGCCGTCAAAGCGTAGGCAAAAGCAACGAAAAGTCAAAATCGCGACAACAACAACAACAGCAACAGTAGCAACAACAGAAACGGCAGCAGCGGCAGCAGTGGCAACAAGAACAATAAGTGCACAAATTGAGATAATTATCGCACTCGAATTGCCATTAAGAAACCAAGCAAGAGCAGCAACGGCAGCGCAGTGGCGCCCCAAGGCCAGCGAAGCAGTTGATAGACTCGCATTAATTACATTGATTTATGCTTTTACAGCTTTGCACGGCGCAACGCCGTCATCGTCACCCTTTGAGGAGCGCCTATACGCCAAGGCAGGCGGAGGGGCGAGCGTTTGGGCGTGGCGACGCCATGAGCATGCGAGTCATGCTTACGTCTATCGGTCGGTCAGCCAGTCAGCGGGTGGGTCAGTGTGTAAGTAAGTAAGCAAACAATCAAATTATTTCACATTTATTGCAGCACAGCCCACAAAAGTATGCTATGGATTTCTCTTGCTGTTTGCTGTTCGATTTAGAGTTGGAGTGCAGCAGCCGGGCAGACGCACTCAACTGCTTCTGATGAAGTGCCACCAGTCGGACACAATCAATCAATTTTCCGCTTTAATTTATCACACTTGCCGTTAAGTCGATTCTTTTATAACTTTTATCTTTTATGCTGTTTCTATAAAAAATAGCAAAAGCCAAACTGCCACCGAGCAGACGCATAATCCCTGTTGCGACTTTGTCTAGGTTTTTGTTAACATTTTAATTTTTTTTACTCGGAGACACGTGACATTAGCATTTACTGACACGCCTCTTGTTACTGTCATGTTTTATTTGGATTGTCGCTTTTTTCTCTCTCGTTGCTTGCAGCTTGTGCATGGTTTGGGTTTGAAATGACTCCGTCGTATGGTCACAAAGTTGTTTCTGTTTCTTTTTTCGTTGAATTTTGATAGATGACTGGTCAATTATTCGATTCCAATGCGTTAAGTAGGACATGTGTTTGGACTTAAGTATCCAGGCTTTTGTGTTTTTGCAGAATGTTCGAAATAAGGTTTTTCTGTTCATGCTTGAGTTAATATGCAGAAGTTGAGGCATTTTCCACTAAATTGAAGTTCAGCATAATTTAGTGGGCGGCATTGAAAAGCATTTGGCGTAACTTCTTAACATGCCTCATATGACTGATTGCTATAAATGTAGCAGTGGACGGCATATGTGCTCAATGAACAGGCCCACCTGACTAAGTGGTGAACTATATGAGTTAAGTGGTATACTGGGCTCTTAAATTGTTTATAAATATATAAAATAAGTTTTTGTATTCCATTATAGCCGGTAATTTCATTTCCATAATTTTTTTTTCAATTTTCTTTAAAAGTAGTGTCACATTTCAACAACCGTCACATCAGTTAACAAACGTAAAACCTAATTTCAAGGATAACAAATATTAAAAAATCAAAACTTCGTTTCAGTTGGATGCTAGTATTTTAAAAAGGTTTCCGCTGAGCTCACATAAAGTGCTATTAAAATTTACTTAAATATTTTATAAAATCAAACAGAGAAATAATTTTATTAGTTGCTTGTGACATTTTTTAAATGCAATTACAGCGAAAGTATTGAAAGCGTGGTATGCATGGTATGGTATCAACATATACAGAGCAATAACAGTTTGCTGTTGGCTGCAAGTTCCGTTACTCTTAATTACTCTATTAAGTACTGTTACTAACATCTCTCATCTCTTATTATACACTCTTATAACATTTTCTCTTTCAAAAAGTAAACAGAAAAATGTTAGCACCAAATCCATGCGGTATAAATGTTAACTCTCTTCATTCTCTTTATTCTTTACTGTTAGCTTTACACCATTGATAACAGAAAACTGACTGATGAAACTGATGTGCTATGAATATTAGCTTTATTATTATAGTATTTGTCAATAGTAAATGGTCCATGCTGTGGCAATTAAAAGAATATTTTCAGAGCAGGCGGTCCATTGTTGCAATGCACTTAGAAGCTGTCATTTTAATGAAGTAAAGGCAAGCAAACCCATTTATTGAAAAATTGTTGCATAGTGGGCAGTGCAAGAGAAATAGGAAAAAAAAAACAAGAAAGGAAAATAAAAAAATAAAAAACATGGAAAACAAAAATTGGCAAACGAGAGCCATAAAACTTCAAATTCATATGCATACAATAATATACTGAAATTGCTGATTTTACTGCAGATTTTGCAGAATCTCTGGCTACAGCAACAGAGCCAATGCTCGTTTCAGTAATATTGAGAGACCGGCTGTGCCTACTGCAAATAAAAAACCGGAATGAAGGCTTATCTCGGGCGGAGGATCCGGTCATTGTTTACAAATAACAAAAATCCATATCAAATTACGTAGGAAAGGATATGCAGCTATGGCAACGGCAGCAGCAATGACAATGGCAACGGCAAAGCCAGCAACTAGAAACAAGGACATTGTATGCATATCCGCTTTTGTGCTCGTTGCCGACTTTTTCATGCACAATAATCGAAAATGCAGTTCAGAAAAATCAAATGCATGCGAATTAGAAATTTTCCAGCTTAGCAATATACACATGTACATGCATATATGAGCACACACAAAAAGATCAACAGAGACAACGCAGAGTCCGATATAAAATATTTCATATATACTCGCACTCGTGCCAATATAAAGCAGCGGCAAAGCCATAGCCGAATACGCCGACCTCTAGCAAAAATTTTCAACAATAACAACAAAAATAAATAAATAAATTAAGACATATATACAAATGGCAGCGCAAAATAAAAACAAAAAAAAAAAAAAAACAAATCGAAAAAATAACAGCAAATCGTAATGAGTAACAAAAAAAAAAAAAAAAAAAAAAAAATCAACAACAAAAATATCTGAATTAGTTTTTGCCGTATGCCCGAGAAACAATACAAAACATAAATCTAACCAAATAGGAAAAAAATCGAAAACGTGGCTGAATCAAAAATGCAGAGGCATCCTTAACGAAAACAAAAAAAAAAAAACAACCGTGAGAAATAACGTACCATATATTTTCGCATTTCTACGTTTCTCGCACACTTTCATACGTAAGTACGTATGTATGTAAGTTATGTCAACATGGCGCGTGGCGCGTGGCGGCAACGCAAATCTGTCACACTCTATCTGTCTTGCTTGCACACACACTTGGCGCACACTCTGTGGTGTGCTGTGCCTGTGTCTCTTCCTGGCCACGGATATGTGTCTGAGTTAGACATTTGATATATTTTTGCATGCAAATTAAAATGGACAAAGCTGGCGACATCAAAAAAATGTTTTCTATGACATAAGACGCAAGCTGAAAAAACGAAAGAAAGCGGTCTATAAAAAAAAATGTGAAATGTGAAGCAAAAAGAAAATGTTTAAGAATTTAGTAGCCCATCAAAGCAGTTTTGCTTACACAACATACACAGGAAATGGCCTTTGGCAGCAACTTCTCGCCTGGTTTTGTCTGTCTGCATGACTGTCACTTAGTAAGTCTGTGCGTGTGTGTTTGTGTGTGTGCTTTGCAACTGTAGAAGCCATTTCGCCATTTTTGTCGTTTTTTCTTATTCGAATTTTGCTGCTATTCATTTCCTTTTTTTGTCGGTTTGATAGTTTTAAATGCACAATAAACTGATTTCAACTTTATTGCTTCAGTCAGTTTTGCTCCTGTTGTTACTGCTTTTGTTGTTGTTGTTTATGTGTGTACTTTTTTTAATTCATATATATGTGTAATTTTCTCTTCGCATAAATTTGGCTATCGACTGATTCACTCTAAGCGGCTTAAAGATTTTTATTTTCTACCTTTTTGTTAGTTTACCGCTATAAAGTTCCTATCCTCTTTGCCATATTTTGCCGGTTGGGTGTTCAACCATAAGGTGAAAAGCGGCTTTTACGCGCTGCCCAATCGCAGCTACGCACATGCATACATACAAACATACATACCAAAGATCAGGATAATGATATTGCAAAAATAATGGCCACATTAAAACTCAAGTTTACCTGAAAAGAAACGAAAGGGAAAATCACATTTAAATAAAACAATTGCTTGAGCAGAACTTAATTAAGTAGTCTCAATAAATGCCAAGGTTGGCATTTTTTTAGGACAGCAGTCAAATACTTAGTCACTATTTGCACAACGAAACAATGCCAATTGGTCGAATGTGTCACAAAAACAAAAGTCAATGTCAAAAGTATTTAGCAGAGAGAATAAGCGATGCAGAGCAAGTGGCAGGACAGAATTCGTCGACGTTGTGGTGCACATTTAGAAGTCAGTGTTGACAACAGCAAACGTATTTACAGCTCAAGAGAACATGAAACACTGACGCAAATACACAGCTGAAACATCTAAGAACTTATTTGATTTTAATTAAGAAAATGCAATACGATTGGCGTACAAGTACCTCAACTTGTAGACACACACATACTCACACACACAGTCACACATAGGCACAGGCATCGCCACTAGCCAGGGCACAAAAGCACAGACATCTGCGGCAGAGTGAACTGCGTCAGCACAAATAAATTAAGTGCCAGGTTACTGAGGCACTTCTTGTGTCTGTGGCTGCGGCCACGGGTGCGGAAGCGGAGTGGAGTAAACAAGCGACGAACAGTGTAACCGATAAAGAAAATAGAAAAAGCCACACAACAAACACAAATCGCCTTGAAAAGCAGCCTACCAATGATGCTCGGGTGCAGTAAACCAAACAAAAATGAAAGAAAAACCCTCAACTAAACAAAAACGATAAAATCCAATTTCAATTTTGGTAAAGGCGACACATGCGTCGTTACCGTGCGCAGGACATGATCAATGCAAACAAAATATATACAAATTTTCGGTTGCTCGCTTTTAGGCGTTATTGAAATTTTTTTGCAGGCCGTGCACGTTACTGAAGCATAAAGGATTATTGTGAGTGAAACTGTGACACAGAAAGCACATCAAATGATGACTAAGCGTTGCTCTTAACGAATTAACGTAAGCATATCCTGAATATGTCATAGAATACACTGCCAAAGCACACGATGAAAGTGGAACTGCCGAATCAGCTGATAAATGTAGCCGCAGTATTAATAGCCATTAAGAAACAAGTTTAAGCTGTTCATACTTTATTTTGATATTTTTTTGGGCTTGGAATTATTCTTAAATTGTGGAAGCATTTAAACTATTCTTGTGATAAGTTAAGACTGGACGAATAATTATATTTTTCACAGCGCATTTGTAATACATAAAAAACACAAATGGGAGTGCAACATCGATGATGAGATCGATCTATATTACAACAACAGAATATTTGTTATAAATTTACCAATTTAACTGAATGAAGAAAGAAAAAATTTAACTTAATTTAGCTATAAACTTTCCGTATATACCTACTTTATTTTTTTTTATGTCAACGAAAAAGGAAAATAACTAACCGAGTGTACACTTTAAAAACTAATCCAACTCTGAAAAAATGGTTAGCTAGGAAATCTGAATTGTGCACCATGGTCAACGACTTTTATCATGTACCGCAGCAACTGCCGGCGTTAAGTCTCGGGCATTATCAGGAATCGTATGCTTTGCTGCTAAGCCGATTTGATGCGTCATGAGATGTAAACTACGCATCTAAACGGAAACAGAAAGAAAAAGTCTATTGACTTGAACGACCTCCTTTAAGTGAAAAGAAAATGCACAGCACTTTTTCAATCCTGTTAATCGAGCGTCTCTTGTCGTAGCTCTGGCAGCACAGTCTTGGCTTGCATGTAAACCAACTGGAAATTAACAAAAACCAATGCTCTGCTAACTAAACTATGTATCGACAGCCACAACAAACATACCAAGAAAAAATAAACTAAAAACAAGAAGGCAACCTTTACACAGGTGCCGGTGTAGTTGCCAAACGTATCTAGAAGCAAGTAACGAGCCGGTGTTGAGTCTACTTTATTGAACTGCAATTTTAGTTTATACGCTACTCTATAAGCTAAGCTACACTTATTCTCGCACACATGCCACACCACACCACCGCAGAGCCATTACTGTGCCAGTGCTTTTGCACAACTTACGTACAAAGGAGCAGCAAGTGACCCGGCAACGAACCAAACGACCAAAGGACCAACTGGCCAACCAATCGACCGTCCGACCGACACTAATAATACGAGTACAAGTAACAACACTAAATTTGTAGGTGAGCGCAGTGATTGCCAAGTGCGAGAGCGAGGAGATGCAGGGGCATGGTGCGCAACTACGACGAACGGCTGCTAAAGGTAAGGATAACAAGTTAAGGAGTCTTGCTTTAGCAAATTGCAAGCAACTCAAGTGTTCCGAGTTGATAGCGCAACTCACACACACTATCACACATGCACACACATACACACACGCGCATGCTGTCGAACGTTGCTTGGATGCTCGCATGTCGCTCGATTCCTTGCTTGCCTGTTTGCCTCCTTGTTTTTCTTGCAATATCAGCAAATGTAAGCATATCACAAAGCACACCGCATGGCATGCGGAGTCAATTTGTGTGTGTGTGTGTGTGTCTGTGTATGCGGGTGTGGTCAACATGACAGTAACTGTTAGCCAAAATAATGAAATAAGACAGCCAGCCTGACAATGCAGCGGCACGTAAGCAGGCGCACAGATTGCCAATCAAACAGTGAACTTGACCCGGCAGGGTAAACATGAAAGGCTAATATGCTTTAATTTTTATTTACAATGAACTTCTGGCGAAAGGCGGTTCATATAAAAATGCAATTGTGACATTTTAAAGTTGCTGCAATTAATCACAACACACTTCTTGTCAGCCCACTGTCACTTATGCACTTATGCATCACGCAAAATAAAAGATATTTGAAAAAGCATTGCAGACGTGCTGGACACACCCACACATCAAGTGGCGAATATGCTCAGAGATAAATAATTGAATTTGTTGTGGCTTAAATATGCGGCACGCACGAAAAACAATGAAAAAACCGACGAGAAAACATTGCCAACAACAAACGGCGTGCAACGAAACGAAAAATTGCAACAGCGTGTGCTGATAAAAATGCGATCACTCGCACTCCCCCAACCCTCATCAGCACTAACACATTCGAGGCACACGCTTATGCCTGCCGGCATGCCTGGCATAGTGTTGCCACTTAAAAAATAGAGACATATTCCGCATGCTTCTGTTTGTATGCGCATTGTTTTGTTCTTCTTCTTGTTTATGTCTGTTTGCTTTTGTTGCTGTTGTTGTGTTTGTTATTGTTGTTGATGCTCGTGTTGTCGCAGCCCAGTAATATATCGCGTGTTACATAAAATTTACTACCAAAACTAAAAACAGATACAATGGCAAAGGCAAAGGCAACAAAAGTGATGGCACGTGCCCTTTTATTTTATCACATTTTAGCTTTATTTCCGCTCTTTGTTTTTGTTTTTATTTTCGTTTTCGGCATTGTGTTTGCTTTGGCGTGAAAAAATAGTTTTCAACAATTTCGTTTGAAATGCGTTTAAACAATGCATGGAACAATTTCAAATTGTTGGCAGTTGTTGCTCGAAAAATCAAGAAACAAACAAAAAAAAAAAAAATAACAAAATGAACAACAACAAATAACACAACTTTGCAAAGCGAGTCTGAAATATGTCGCCCCTTGTCGACGTTAATGCATTGTTTTTCTAATTTTTCTTCTTCTTTTTTGGCTTTATTGTGTTACGACTTGACATTGCGCATGAAATGTCACTGAAAAATACTTACAATGCTCCACCAAGTATGCAACAGTTTTTTTTTTTTTTTTTTCGTCATTCATTGCTATATAGTTATTGTTAATTAAGTAGACATTATTTAAGTGCTGCAGAATGAATGAACAGCAGTAAAAAGTCGTGTCTAAACAGTAATTTGCAGAAATATTAAATATAATGAGCAGCTGCAATTATGTATGTGTGTTTTTCATAATTATTTTTATTATATTATTTCACAAAGCAAAAATTAAATTAACAATATAAAAGAGAAAGTTAAGAGCTTTGCTTTTAAAAAATTATGAAATTTTTATAAAGTTTTAAGGGTCTCTTTATTTGTGAATATTGCTTTGCTGCTTTTATTATAATTTTTGTCTCAGTATGAGAAATTATTTGTTCATGATAGCCATGAGAATTACAGCTCTAATAATCTCTTGTTGCAATTTTGCTTTGACTTAGAATATTAAGCTTACTAAATTTGAATATTTATATATTGTTTTACTGTAATCATTATTATTATTATCAGATTACATCTGCAAATAATTTATTTAAGTAAATACTTACAAAAATCTGCAATTTTGTTTATGATGCTCCTTGCGAATTTCTAAGCATATATTAAGACAACAACTATAGAAATTCACTGGCATTAAAATTTACAACATGACAATAGTACAACAAAAGTAGAAAGTTTTGCATAACCAATTTGTTGGAAAACAACAAATTCTAATACTCAGCTAAGCTGTTGCTGCTTTTGGGCTTCGCTTTGCCTGTTGCAATTAAACGACCAAACATTGCGACTCATACCAAAGCCACGCTTGCAGCTACAACAACTCACGGCAACAAGAATTGCTTCACTTGTATTAATTAAATTCGAAATTGCTGGCGTATTTCCCAATTTTTTACATTGTAGTAAGTGGCGCACGTGAGCGTGCAGAGCATATGCAAATGCAATTAGAAGGCAACAGTTTGGCTAAGTGGAGCTTAGGAAATATTTGCCCAAACTATTTAAATGCCAAGTCAAAGGGCTTTTATAAATTGAAATTAATTAAACTTTATAAACAAATGTTGGATTAAACCAAACGAGATGTGAAGTTATTTGCAATGATTTGCTAAATCGGGTATCGACTTAAATGCATATACACTTTGTTGCGTATGCGTAGCGTGTGAGAGTTGGATATTTAATGTCTAACATGGCGAAAGGTGACACTAAGGGCAGGCGAGTGCGGGTCTGGATTACGATTTGACAAATGATTCCATTGCCATAAGATAACCACATCAGCGAGACATGCACGAACATCAGCTCTCCATTTCATTACTTGCTTTGTTTGAACTTCAGTCTAGGCAGGCGGCAGTAGAGCAAAAAAGGTCGTTTGCGTTTACCAAATCAGTTTACAAACAAATCAAATGTTCGGCACATTTATTTTTTTGCCTTTTTTACTGTTATGTTTATTTTTGTTTTGCTTTGTTCCGTTTTGATGTGACGTGTGAATTGTAAAGGTAAAAATGTAACAAAAAAAATTGAAATGGTTAGCAAAGCCAACAAATCAGTCAAAGGCCAACGCATCAATTTCGCTAAGCTGATTACAAAGCAATTTATTTATTCCATTTGAAGCGGACAAGGTATTCTCCCAGGCATTATTTAATGTTGCTTGTCTTTAACTTTAAACACATACCATATCGTTTTCGGCTTTAGCTTATGCAGTTAGATTATTTTTCGTTTGCTAGCATGTACAAATATGCACAGGGGCTATCGCCGCTGGATTTTCCACTTTGCTCTCTCAACATGAGATGTTATTCAGCAATATCACAAAAAATACATATTTAGCCATGTAAATGTAATCAGAGTTTTGTGTAGACGCGAATGAAGAAGAAAACATAGAATATGTAGTTTTAGTACAATGAAAGTCATTAATATGATTTATATTACAGGCTTTCGCATAACAATGAATAAGAGCTAATTTAATAAACATTCTTCTGACTTGTTCCATTAAAGTGGCTTTGTATGATGTTTTTCATTTGTTTCATTTTTGTTTTTAATTTTTTTTTCTACATTATTTAGGACAGCCAACACATTAGCCACTACACTCAAATCATTGCTAACTTAAAATGTCACATGGTTTTGCAATTATTTTTCAACCATTTTCATTTGCCTCTCATGAATAATGAATAAATGTTGAATATGGCAAACAAAGCACAAGTAATTAAATGCACAATTGTTTTAATTACGCTAAAATACCTGCAGCAGATATGGCCATAAATAAATATGCACAAGTACATACGTACATAAATTCATCGTATACGAGCCTTATTTTCTAAATTATTTACAATTAATTAGCTTTAAATACATTTAATGCAAGCAACTTTTGCTATTAACAAAATTGCACATGTGCACAGCTGCTGCAACGAAGTACAAACAAAGAAACGATAGCATCAGAAACAGAGACCGAGCAGAGAAACTTGAAAACCGCAATTGCCATGCAAGCAAACAATTAAATTTCGGTTGCCTATATGCCTGCCCTGCAGGTTTACCAAATGTGTTTATTGTGCGAAAAAGTTTGCTTTATACAAAATTACCCCAAGTGGAAATGTGGGGTGCAGAAGGGCACATACTTTCATAGCTACTAATAATATTGCACATCTGTCTTCCTGCCTCCGTGGCTCCTTATCAACGTTGTATGATATTGTTGCTGGCGGTATTGACTGTGTCTGCACAGTCTCACTAGGTATCACATAATTTATATGCATCGCTCATCGAGCCAACGCAGGCCGCTATCGAGGCTCTGGCTGTTAGCTGCCATGCAAGTATGCAGTAACTCAGCTCCATGCACTGTTGCCGGGGTTAACTTTGCGCACAGCGTTGACAACATTTTGCTAAGTTTGTGTGCTTTCAGTCGGCTACGCTCCAATTGGCAATTATAAGCAGACGAAACTTATGGCATTTCTGTGCAAGATGATTTTAAAATGCGCACAAAATATTAAAGAAATCAGCCAGCACCAATCGCATTGCCCTGCATGAGTTGGGTGTGGCCGTTATGCATTTACCTGAAATGTACTTTCAAAGCACGTCAACTAAACTAAAGATGAACTAAACTCATCTAAAACTTAGCCAAAGCTAATCGGATGCTGCAGGCATTGCTGCTGTGCATTTGCGTTAATTTGATATGCTGCCACTGCCAACAGTTTCAGTGCGCAAACCGCCAAAACAACAAATGCCGGCGCTGGAGCACGCAATTCGCTTTCACTGAAATGGTTTCCTAATGGCATAATTTTCAACAATTGCACTTGGGCGGCTGTTGCTCTTCGTTTCTTGCTGTCCTTACTGTTCTTGCTGTTGTTCTTAAGTTGGCGCTATTGTTGTTCTTGCCAGTACTCAAACTGGCAAGCAACGCGGACGCAGCGCGCTAGCCATTGACACAATAAGCGAGTTTTAGTTGTGCGGAAATGCTTCACTTTAAGTGGAAAAACATTTTAAAAACTAAGCAAAAACTTATTTTTTTTTTTTTTTTGTTATTTTTGTTTATTTTCTACGAGTTTTTATTTTCATGATGAAATGAAAAATTCTTAAAGATTTGACGCGAATCTTCGTCGCAGCTGGGAAGTTCGTTGTGGCTTAGCAGCTAAGCGTTGCTTGACCACATTGCATATGAGTAATGTTTGTTGTTTTGGTTGTTTTTTTTTTTTTTATTTATATTAGAAAACGCGACACACCGCACAAGAGCTGTGCAATCTTTTATTTATTTTTTAATATAAAAACTTTTGTAATTTTATTGTTCGCAACGACAATGCTGACAAGACGACATCAGATCAAGATGCTCCAACAGCTCTTGCCGACCTCAGCACGACGAAGCCACTCACAGCAAAGATGTTTAAGATGTTATTAAGTCACAGCAACAAGGCGTGGACAACAGTGCGGACGACCGGTTCGGAGGGTCGCTTCGAGTGCTGTTATGCGCTGACAATAGTTGAGAGCAGCAGCAACAGCAGCCGCCACAATTGAAGTCAAGTCGGCAAGTGCCAAGTGGCCGGGCCGACGTGCAAAACAATGTTACGTGTTTTCCTGAAAAGTTGTTTTTTTTTTTTTTTTGTTTTCTCTCAACTCATAGCGTTGAGTATTTGAAAATTTCAAGAATGAAAATTACATTAAAAGCGAAATCCTTAAACAAAACTAAATAAGGTTCATTCTTAAAGCAGTTCGGTTTGTCTAATTGTGTTAAGTTCATTTGTGGCCGCAGTCAAAGGCACAAACTAAATTTATTAAAGTGCGCAACAGACCTCCTATTCAAAGTGTTCATGTGCCACAAAGTGGGTGATGCGGCAAGAGAGCCCTCAGCACAAAAACTGTCTGCAGGCAAGCCGCAAACATCTAAATAACAAAAAAAAAAAAAACACTAAAAAAAGTTGACTGTTTTTACGCGCCACACACGTCTGCCCACACTCCTTTACATTTAAAGTTTTGCCGTACGGCAATAACATCAGCACTGACAACAAAAACCAACAAACAACAAACAACAGACAATAAACGCAATAAAAGAAAGTTTTTCTATATGTTTATCCAGTATTGTTATTCGATTAGTGGCTCACAGTGCACAGCACTCAGGGAGTGCGACATTCGAAGCGCGTCCATAAACATTTATTGGCCTGTGTCACTTTTCTTTTTGTTGTTGCTTTTAGTTGCGACAATTTTTTTTCTTCCTCTTCTAGTTCTTCTGTTAGTTCGCGTTTAGTTTGCTTTTGTTTTCATTTGGCATTCATGTTTTATTGATTTCTTTTTTATTGGAATCGCAGTTTCCTGTCTCGCCTTAAGTCTTCTGTATTTGTACCTTGATGTCAGATTTGCCAATTTTTGCAAGGCAGATTTAATTTATTGCAAGTGCTTCTGTAATACGCATAGAGAAATGTTAAATGAAAAGCTGACTGGGGGATGCTGATGCTATTAAAGCCATTAACGAAAAGCTGAGTGAACTGATATATCCCAGATAATTTTAATGGCTATTTGAATGCAGGGTTGAAACTTCATATAAAGTTACGTGAACGCAAGCCTTAAATGGATTCAACTGATAAACTTTTATATATATTGTATTATGAATAACATTTTAATTAAAGCGAAATCTTCCTTTATTAGCCAAAATTATAATTTTTAACTGTTTTAAATAATACTTGGTGCCAGCAGCCAGTTTCAGGAGTGTTTCATGAAAAAATCTCGATTACTTATAATTAGTTTGGCCTAATGCCATTGCCATCACCTGCATAGTCTACACGCTGCGTCGCATGGATTTCTCGTTTTGCATAATAACTTAATTAAACTTTTTTTCACTCGAAGCTGCAACTAATTAAAGCAAAACCGCGTTAGGCAACGCTATCTGCTATCGGTCGCCTCAGCCGACTCCTGCGCCCAGCGCAAAGACGTTGGGCATATTTGCAGTGCAAAAGTTTAGCAATCGCCGCATTTGCATTGGGCGACTCGCAGACACACAGACAGACAGACAGATAGACAGGCAAGCAAGCAGCAGCTAGACAGGCCAAGTTTTTATGCCTGGTAGCATGACGCACGAGGCGTGGCGACGTCTGTAATGCATCCTAATGAGCCGCCAACATGCAAAAGTCGTGGGTAATTCGAACAGGCGAAAACTTTGTTGCCTCAGGTAACAGCAGACAGGCAGCCAGGTAGCCAAGCAGCCTGGCAGCTTGTGTAGCCATTGAGACGCTAAGCGGTTTAAAGTTGGTGTGAAAATGCTTCTGAAAGGTGCCAAAGTTGAAAAGTGAAGCAAGCGAAACTTCAAAACTACTTAAGAGAAGCTTAGACTTACAATGATTCTTCTTTTTTTTTTTTTTTTTTTTGTTTTTTCTATTTTCTTGCCTTTGATCAATTAACACACATGCCGTCGTCATGGTTATCTCCTATGTCCGCCCACTTTAGGGCGCCATTAATGGGCGCTTAAGCGGCGGCTTTGCGGCACACCGGCATAATGGCAACTTGTTTAATAAATAAAACTTTGTGGAGGTTTATTTTTTTTGAATTTTATTTTTTTTTTTTTTTTTCCTTTTTTTACTTGCCAACTATACACATTTTTTCCCCCCAGTGCTGTGATTGCTTTCGACGCCAGTGTGTTGTTGGTGCGATGTGGTTGCCCTACGCAGCGGTCAATGATGGACTTAGATAATAAAAATTGCTTTCTCTTGGCAGTGACAAAGGTCACCAACCGGCCGACACTCGACGCTCAAGCACCGTCTGTGCCTATGCCCTTGCGTATGCGAATGCGTATGCCAGCAACACCTGCCCTAAGTGACGTAGATTGACAGCTGCTGGCCGTTGCTGCTGCTCGCTGGCAGCAATCGCAATAACGATTCGGCTGCACAGATGCTTTTCAGCGCGATAACAATTGTGCTCGAGGACCTTTTTAAGTTGTCACTTGTGTCACGTTGATGTGACACTTATGCTCTGCTGTAATTCCGCTTTATGGGGTGTGATCATAATCAAACAACGCTTTGGGTCACTTTAGCTCAAAACATTATTTTTTTACATTATAAAAAAAGTTTTTTTTTTCGATTTTTGTATTGTAATTTATTTTAAAACGTGCAGCCCAAGTCAAGTCACTTGTGTAAGGCTTTGACCTGATAAATGTTTTTCACACATTTCTGTCATATATTAAGGGAGTGTGCACGATTATTGCGGTCAGTGTACCATACTTTCCGTTTTTTTTTTTTTTTCTCTTTGCTTTCGTTTGTATTTTTTTCTGTTCACACAATCCTGATGTGCGTAATCTAAACTAATGAGGTTGGCAAAGTAGATCTAAGTGATGATTTTCGCATGCGATTTGTTCAATTGTTAGCCACATGCAGCACTCGACTGGATAAAACAAAGCAATCACACACATACAATGTTGATTTTACACACACTAAGAATCGCACATTGCCAAACACAGTTAATTTCAATTACTTAGATATTGACGCATTGCTCTGCACTTGTGCACCGCACACAGCTCAGCACGGCACTTCCTGCTCTACTCTGCTCTACTCTGCTGCACTCTGTGTTTTGTGCTCGCATCGCTTGAGCTGCAATCGTCGACTTTTCGCCGCTTTCAGCTGCAGCACAGCAACTGTAAACTAATTACGTTTACATGTTGAAAATTAGTTTGAAAATGTTCGCTCTGAAAACGTAACAAATCGAAATGGTAAAACGTAATCATTGCGGGTACTGCAGCAGGCTGCAGGCCGCACACCGCACACCGCATATCGCACTTCCCAATCGAAGCTTGTGCACGCGTTTCTGATTAAATTCAGCACGCGAAGGTTATCACGAAACTGTTGCAATTGACTTAAAGCCGATTTGCGTTTAGGGATTCGCTTTTGCAGTTTAATTTATGGTTAAAAACAGCAAGTGGCTAAAAAAAAGCAAAAAGTAGGAAAAAAATGAATGCAAGTTGTATGTAGACATGCAGCAGGAGCATGCTGCGATATCATTGCTGTTTTGCATTTGGCTGCCATGCCATGCCTGGCTTGGTCTGGCCAGGCGATTGGATGAATGAAAAACGCAGCAAATAAAGTGCTAGCAAACAGCCAAGAAGACTCAATCTCGGTAAGTAGCAACGTAGGCAACGTGGGTCAGCGGGCAGAACGTCCGCCAATTGCTAACTGCGCCTAGCCACGCTGAGACTCTCTCACCGAACGGTGCTTATTTGCCAGTCACGCGCTCATTTGCACATTTCCGTTTGCGTAGCGGAAGTGGCTGCAATTGCGCGCGCCAAACATCGGCCGACAGCGCTGACAGCGGGCACAAAATTACTTGGAAGCCGCGAGCAGCAAGCAGCAGACAGCAAATATGCAGCGCAGGCAGAATGTCTGAATTGCTTTTAATTTTTTATGCTGCTGCCGCTTGCGCCAAGTCGAAGTCGACAACGAAAAGGACGACAACGACGACGACGGCAACTTGTCGCCGGAAGTGAATTTATGCGTAGTCAGCATGCAATTTTCTTTTACATTTGCACGCTGCTATTCTTTACTTCTTTAGTATTTCTAATTTTCCATATTATTTATTTTTTTTTTTTTTTATTTCGTTGTTTTTTTTTTTTTTTTGTCGTGTGTCTTTTGCCGATCGCTTTTGCTGGCGTTCGCCATTTGTTGCAAATTAATTGCAAACTGCAAGATATTCTGCAGATTTTTCTGTTTCGTGCATTCTGCTGTCGCTTCTGCTATGCCAAAACTTATTTGTTTTCATTTTCTTGAGTTTCCCTTCTTTTTGCTGTTTTTTCCATTTTTTGTGCTTTGTTTTGTTGTTTGCGCTTTTTATGCTGCGTGTTTTTTGCTGGTTGCCACTTGCTGGCTGCTATTTTTGCCTGAGCTCAACTTAGCTAACTTCTGCGCTTAAATTATTGTTCGAGAAGTTACTTTTGCTTGTTGTTTCTTAATTGAAAATTAAGAAATTATTTTTCGGTTTTTTTTTTTTTTTTGTAAACATTGTTTTTTGTTTTACCTTGCATGCAGTTGGGAATTCTCTACGCATGTCACTAAGTTTTCTTTTGCCGTGTATTGTGGAAAAGTTTAACTTTTTAGTGGGAAAAGTTGGCGCGCATGTGATTTGTTTTCGAAGTTCGTGTGTTTGCGGGTGTGTGTGTGTGTGTGTGTTTATCTAATTGTTATTGTTGTTATTGTTTTCGTTATGCTCTTCAACAGCATATGTGTCAGACAACACGACGCCATGAGTGTGCTGCAATTAACATCGGGAGTGCGGCAGGGTGCAGCCGGGTGTGTGCACTTGGGAGACTATTCTTTGTTGTTGCCAGTAATTTTTCAATGATTTGAAGTTTGACAGGGTCTGCAGGTGTCAGCTGAATATAAAGGCTTAAAAACACCCATTAGGTGTAAATTAACTATAAATACCGAGCAAACCAATTTTTTTGTTCATGTATTGGTTAGAAGACGTGTGTGGGTGCACACTCAAATGTGCTCAAGGCAATATATCAATAATTTAATCGACAGTAATGGAAAACTTACACAGCTGCAGCTTAAAGCCGACAGGAAAAAGTCTTAAACGACTTTAAAAGCCGTAAATACTTCTCAAAGGCATTAAGAGCGCTTAGGCAACTGAAGCAAAAATTATATGAATTGAATCAGACGCAGTTGGAAAGCTACATTTCGTTGTTCATTTCATATTCGCATCAGCGTCAGCGTCAGCATTTGCCATTGCAATTTGATAACAAAATTGTTTCGAAACTTAATTAAAAGTTTACAAATCAGTGATTTAGAAATATTATTTTCATGCTGACTGATTGGCATGCCATGCACGAACATACGCATTAAATATTTACGCTCAGCAATTGTTCGCCATTTAAAGTTTAAACAAATAAACGCTTGTGAGCCTCTGCTGGCACACAATGAAAATATTTTTCGATTGATTTTCAAGCATAATAAATCACGCGGCTTATGTCGCTTCACTGCATTGCCAGAGCCAGCCACAGTCATACATAGCAGCCGTGACAGCGGTAGCAGCGACAACTCGTGTCGAAGTGACTCTTGTGCCACAGTTCAATTACATGCATTCTACAAAGTGTCCTTTGCTTGCATGTTCTGCTTTATTTTATATTGGCTTTCGTTTTTGCCGCCAAGCCAAACTCAATTGATTGCGTGCGCAAAACATTTTTATTGTTCCTGTTCATGTTCCTGTTGCTGTTGGGGTTTGTGCTGTTGTTTCGATTTTTTCGCAGGTGTTGCAGCGAATTTTTGCAGTTTTTATAGATTTTTAAATCATTTAGCTGAGCTCAAGAGCTTGGAAAACAATTTGTTTGCTAGCTTAATGCGCAAAGTTTGCCATCACACTGACAAATGCGAAGTCTAATGTGTGCCACATCTCGTATTTATTTTGCACATCACTATTTTTGTTGCATACTGCAGGGCGCGTACTTGGATACGGGGATCGTGGCAAGGCAAGACAAAAGCTACGCAGACCTCGGCATCATTTTGCCGCTGCTTCTATTTTGCTGTTGCATATGTGTGCAATTTGTACAAAGTTTGCTGGCAGAAGTTGTTTGACTTTTCGCAGCGCTGCACTTAATGCGACTGCAGCGTACTTAATGAGTTTTTAAACTGTTCATAATTTGTTTAATGAGCGACGTAGCCTTCACCTTCGCAGCAGACATGCGAGGAGTCGTAAGTAACATTCACGTTGTTGTCTATGAGCGGGAAAGCAGCAAAAGTCAAAAACGTTTGTAGCTGTGTTTTTTTTGGCATGTTTTATAGCAAGATGTCTATGGCAAGTCGTGTTCTCAGAACTTTTCGATTTAAGAGACTGCACATTTGCGAGAACAAAGAGCAATGTTTGGTGAAAGCATTGTGAGCTTTTCGCAGCAGAAACTGTTATACTAGTAAAACATGCTGTGATGCATGTCCTTATAGGAAGTTATAGCAAATTGTAGGCAATATTGCAAATTATTATTGAAAACTCAAAAGCTCGACACAAGTTCAATGATAATATTCTCTGGCAGGAATCACTAAAAATGCGCTATAAATATAGGAACGAAATACGCGATAAATATAGAAAGTTGTCTTTTAAAATTCTACAAAGTTTTCGGTATTTCTAAAGCTTCTATAATGCTTAAATATTCTGTTGTTTCCATATTATAGCAGCTGTTTTCTTATAACTATGGCAAAAATGAACGACAGATTTGTGTAGAGCATCAGAGAGCTTTTAAGATGACAATTGCCATAAAACTGAAATAGTGCAGTAATTTGGAACTTCTTGATTTAACTAAATTTTCAACATGTTCGTAAGACCGGAGGGTTGAGGGCCAATTCGTTCACTATGCGGCATAGACTAATAATGCACTATTCGCCCTAAGTTATGCTTATGAACCTAATAACGAAAATTCATTGCATCGCTAATGAAAACCGGAAGCACTTTACTGGCAAATTTTTAATCATAAAACCAATATTCACTCAAAATAGTTCTCACAAACGCATCACTTTGCACAAGGATTATTTAATATTTTGTAAGTAAATGTATTACTTTAAAGCTACCCGATTTGATGTTATGTTACAGAAATTTAAGCTTTATAGAATTCTGTTTGATTAGCTGACTATCCTGCCTACATACTATTGGCTGCCATGGGCCTGCCACTTCACTTTGAGTCATAATGCAAATAATGCGTTTAGCATAGTGCGTTGAATGGCATACAGACACTTCAGAGCTTGACATGCCTCACAATGCAGCGCTCAGCATTCCACACATTATTATGCTGTACAATTCTGACAAACTTAAATTTGTCCATTAGCCTCGACGTAGGCTCATTCACTGCCGATAATAGCTTGTGCAACACTCTGTAAAACAACAACCAGCACGTGAAGAATCACACATGCCCGGCGATAGACAAGCAGCCAAGTGGATGGCAAATGTTAAACGCAACGTTGCGCAATCAATGGCAGGATGTTGCTGCGGTCGTGTGGTAAACCAAAATATTGAGTGCTTTGAATTTTAAAATGTATCCAATTTATTTTTTTTTGTTTTTGATATATTTTTTTTTTTTTTTGTTTGTTTTGTCAGTGTAACTTTTGTTGTTGTTTTCGGTGTGGTTTTTGCTCACACCGCACTTATTTATCCGTAATTTATGCGGTGCAACATTTTTGCATTTTATGTTGAAATATTGAAAAATATTACAAAATTATTTGCATGCCTGGAAAATTGAACGCTTAAACGCAGCAAGGCAACAACGCAGCTATGCAGCGGCAGTGGCATTGGCAGCAGCCACGGCAGCAGCGGCAGCACACTAGGCAGTAATTAAATTATGAATGTATGTCGCTTTTTTGTTGTATGCCACTTTTTTGGTTTGCTTGTTGTTGTGGCTGTTGTTTTGTTGATATTCTTTGTCACACACATACACTCACCTACACGCAAACACACACATAATTGGCATTTATTAAGGCCAAACAAAAAAGTTGACACATGCATAATTTATGCAGTCAGGTCTCGCGTGTGCGTGCGGCTGTCGCAGACAATTGACAACGCATATGCGAATAAATCGCAACGCATGTGCTCAGTGGGTCGTGCGCACTACATAATATGCGTAAAATTTATACGATTTTACGCTTAATTCTCTCGCAGACGGTGACGACGATGAGCAGCGACCAGGACGACACTTGACGCACGCAATGAGTTCTCGTAATTTACAAGTCAAAGTTAAGCAAAGAGCAAACTGCAAACAGCAAACAGCAAAAATACGCATACGCCCCGATTAAAGTTTGTGGGTGCACCTGCAGCCAAGCTGAGATTTATGCATGCAGACTTAAACGTCAGTTGCTGTTGTTGTTCTTGCTGTTGCTATTGTGGCTGCTGCTGCTGCTGTTGTGACTGTTGTTTTGTTGCCATAATAATTTCAAGGATATTTTAAATCAATCGCCGTCGTTTTTACGCCCGCACAATGGGGTCAACATAGTTGACACGTCACCTCTCCGACTCTCTCACCCAGCTGAGCCCACTGCATCAGCGTCGCCACAGTCGTGGGCGGAACGCGATCAGTCAAGCACTTGGCTTGTTTATTTTTATGACAAATGTTGCTGCGTCGAGCAGCTCTCCCCACTCGTCCGGCACTCTTACGTACAAAAATGCATTGCCGCAGTGGGCCCTGTGGGCGCTGTGGGCGTGTTCCGGCGCTGGTGTGCGCGCAATGAGTGTTAAAGATTAATGACGCGTCTAAAATGCTTCACGTGAGCAAAAATCTATAAAACTGACGTCGCTGTGAAGGTGTAAGCGACTGCAGCAGCAACAGCAACTGTAAGAGTGCCTGCATGGCTATGTGTATGTGTGTGTGTGTTTGTCTGTATGTGTGTGTGTGTGTAAAGGCTGATGGTTTGGCAACGGACCCGCAACGGGCTGCTCTGTGTGTGTGTTTTTGACAATTTAACTGCGTTCCTGTTGCTGTTATAACTCTTGACTTTGTGTTGAAGTCGTTATTGCCATTGTTGTTGTTTTTGTTGTTATTATTGCTGTTGCGCTTGTTGTGCTGCTGTCATTTCACGTTTATGTATATGTATGTCCCGCCCATTTCGTTTCATTTCGTTTCGTTTTGACTGCTGGCTCTGCTTACACCCATTTATTTTTTTATATGCATTTAATATTGTTATAACGCGCTCATTGATGCCATCGCTTAAGTTGTCATCAGCATGCACACGCACACATAGATATTATCCTCATCATCAGCAGCATCGTCATTAACAACAACAACAACAACAACAACAATAACAGCAACTTCAGCAACAGCAATATAATGTACAACAAGAGCATGTAAAAACAAGAGCAACAAAAAACCTTTTTGAAATGCATTATGTAAGTGCAGACATAACATAAATTCTTTGCTGCTCGATTGAATTCCACGAGAAGTTCATTACTTGTAAATTTTGCGATTCAATATATAAACTCGTAATCAGGTTTTCCTTTCTCGCCTTTGCCTGCCACGTCTGCAAGGATGTGTAGTTTGTTAGGTGCTTGATTTTTATGTGGCTTGTACTCAACTTTCTTGCCAAAGTGGGAAAATAAAGGATAATGCTAAATGAGTGTCCTTGCTGATAAGAAGAAAAATTATATTGAATCTATTCAAGTGCAGGAAAAATTTATTAATGATAAGCAAAGAATTTTCTTGGTCAAACATTGGCATTAAATGCATTATATATTAATGTCTGGGGGAATAAGACAGGCTTAGTTACTTGCTTGCTATGCAGTTCAATCTTAATTAAGATTAGGTAAGAACAAAAAATATAAATCATATACGCTTCATATAAGTCAGATTGCCATAGGCAATATAAATCGAACGCTCTTATAGTTTGTCTAAATTGCATATGCTAAGCGTGTAAATGTGACTTATTTTGTCATGCTCTATATGGCAAGCTGTTTTTATAATGCTTCACAGAATTAATTTAATTTTTCTGTTTTGAAATACTTTTGAACAGGGATTTAGCCATTATTTCTATATCTATCTATCTTCTTATAGCATTTGTAAGCAGAATGTAAATGACGAGATATCATTATTTAAACGAGACCCCTTTGGTCAATGCTGAACAACACTTGAAGTTTGTGCGTCGGCAAGTGCGAGTTTACATTATAAAAAATTACCCGCTTTGCTTTTGACTACACAAATCAAAAGCTAACGTCTGCTGTTACACTGCTGGTGCGCGCCTGTGCACCGTTGCGGGTAAAAACATTGTAAAATAAAACATATTTTCAACACTGGACAAGTGGCACCTGCCTGCGCGTAATGGACGCGTGAAATTCTGCAATTGAACTTAATTTATTGAAGGCACTTCAATGGCTGTACAAAAGCAATGCCAACAATGACAGAAACATGGCCAACAACAATGTCAACAACAGCAACAACAAAAACAACAGAAATGAAATTGCGTACATCAATACAACGATTGAATATAAAAATGGCCAACTTACATGAATGTGGCAGCAAAAAAGGGAATAAAAACGAAATGGACCTGGCGGACAGACAGCCATTTCCCATTTAAAACATTCCCCAGTTTTTTTCTTTTATTCGCATTTGCAGGCACTTGGCACAAAACAATTTTCGTGTCGCCTTTTATGCTTTTGACTTCAATAGCTGCGAAAATTCGTGTGCACTCGTACATACCTGCAATGAAAACGAGAAAAGAAGAAGAACGAGCATGAAAAATAAAGTTAAACGTTTATTCAGTTCAACTTTTTTTTCTCTCCCTTTGTGTGTGTGTGATTTTTTTAGTTTGTTTCATTTTTTAGGCATGCATGCATGCGTTGCAGCCGCCCTCTTTCCCCTCCCCCTATGCAGAAGCAACTCAATAATTTTTCCGATGCACGCATGCGCGCATTCTAAAAAGAAATTCACATGTAAATGTTTTCGAGTGTTGCCTGGCACTTTTTCAAACTTGTTAGCAGCCATTGACGCGATCCCCTGCACATACATCCGACTGCCAGTGTCTGACATGCCTTTAGCATACATTGAGTTGACATTTATTGAGTGTCGAACGCCAGTCGCTGTGTCCTCGTCCTAGTCGGCGGCAGCAGCTTCATAGCCACTGTTCGCATTTTACAAGCGCAAACGGCTTTCGCCAGGTACTCAGTCGCTGGAACAGACTGTCAGTTCCTCGCCAGTTAACTGCCAAATTAGCTGCATTTACCTGGTGTCAGTAGGGCGCTTTGCTTGCACTTGCACTTGGCTTTAGTTTGCATAAGCATAAGTACACTATTTGGCTTGCTTTGCCTTGCCTTGGCCTCGGCTAGCCCTAGCCTGTCATCATTGCCGACTCGTCTTCTTGTCTCTGGTTACTTTATCTCTGCAAGCTTGGCGTCACGTTTTGCATTTAAGTAGCTTAAATTTGCCTCAACGCAATGCGCTGGAAAGTTATTTTTGGGAGCGATGCTGTGCCGTGTCGTGTGTGGCATGCAAATAAATCAGCGCGTGAGGCTTTTGCCTGAATGCCAATTAGATTGTATGCTTATTGCATAGTCACAACATGTCATGGCAGACGTGTGGGCGTCACCCTTGCAGTTTAGTTACAGCTTCGAAGCTCGAGCAAGGAGTTGCTCTCATTTGCGGCACGACAAAGCGGAAGTGGCTGCCTTGTGTGCGAAATTCGTTACTTCGCTGGCAGTTAGGAATCGAGTTAAGCCGCACAATGTCTTTTCCGTAAAATATGCCTACGCATAATGCCCAAATGTATAATGATCACTTTTGGCAGTTGACTTGAATGTGGCGAGTCTTTCGCGGTCTCTCATTTTAAACACTTTTTTAGCCCAAAAGCGTTATCCAGAAAACACTTAGGTTTCTTTTAATTAAATAATTACAGTTGCCCCGTTATAAAAATTATTCTATGTGCTGTACGATGTGCATCGTGATGATAATTTTCTTCACATTTATAGTTATGTGATGTTAGTCATCAGCTCACAACTAAGTTATAGAAATATGAGGTTATCGCTGTTGCCGCACCTGTTCAAATACAAATTCCCTATTCAAGCATTTATTTCAAAGGAAATACATTTTTTAGTTCGTACTCAATAGGAAGCAACGGGGCTTCCAATTTCAGTTTTTATTTTAGGAAAAATATTGAAATAACTTTTCCACCGCTGTTTGCCTGTCTGCCTTACACGGGCACACTAATGAATTTATGTTCTCTTTTTTTTACAATATGTATTGGAGTGCCAATGTACGAGTGCATAACTTTCAGCTTTCCGTTCAACTGTTGGCTGTGTTAATTAATAAATATTTGTGCATGCGCTCAGACGAAACTTTTCATAACCGAAATATATTGGCAAATAGTTTTGTCTGCCATTTGTCAGAGAACTAACTCGAAAGCAAAACATTAATAAAAAAATTAATAATGAAAGAATTTCAGCTCGTGTGATGAAAAAATAAAAAAAAATATAGGCAGAAATGGGAAACGTTGCCTGGACACATAATCGAACTGTGGCCACAGCTTCAGCACATCCAGCTACACGTACACCTACACAAACATCGCACATCTACACCTACACATTGCAATCAGCAGAAACGAGTCCCTAGCAAAACAAAACAGAAATTCCTTGGTCAGAAAAAAAAAAAAAAACCAAAAAACCAAAGCAAAAAAAGATTGGAAAAATCTAAAAATAGGCAAAAAAAAACAATGCTCATGCTCAAATGAAACGGTATGTTACATGAGCGGCCAAAGGTCAAAAACTATTTAATAATTTTGCGCAAAAATTTGTTGCGCTTTACGTTTTTCACATCACTTAATATTTTTTAAATATAATATCTTTCCCTGCTATTTTTTAAGGCGCACGCCTTGCACAAGCAAGCAACGAACCCTTTATCCGTGTCCGCGTGTCTGTGTCTGTGTCCATGGGTGTGACTGTGACTTTGTCCTTGTCCGAACAGTGATGCGCCCTAATGATTTTAAGTGTTGTCGGATTAAAGGCATTTAAAGACGAGCATCGAAACAAAGCAGTCGAGAGCTCATACAATTGTCGAAATGGCAATCCTTTTGTTAAGCCACACAATGGTTGTCATTTGCTTTTACTGCCGCCACTCGCACCGCTCCCTCGACGCGTTCATCTAAAAGCCAGCAAAAGAAGTCATGACCATACAAAATGGTCGCTGGCTTATAACTTGATTTTCCTTTTTGTTTTTAACTTTATGCTGTTGCTGCTGCTGCTGCTGCTTCTGCGATGCTGAAAAGGTTGTAGAAAATCACATCGACACGTACATATATGCCGATGTGCCGTTGCACGTCATGGCAACCCTATTCTTATTGGACTTGCGCCATTTGGTCAACATGAACACGTACGCGTCGAGAGCGAACGGCAACGTTTTAGTGTTTGTATATGTACGTATTTGCCTTTTGTCTCGGGCATTATAAAACAATTTGTTGTTTTGACACCAACTGACCGGACCTGGTCCGAGTGAACCCAGAACAGTGCATCGCCCCACACCTCGACATACCGAGACGATACCGCCATTGGGGGAGATCAACTGATACAAGGAACACCCTTTGGCACTTGCGCCTTGTGCTCCGTCATTGTTTGTTTGTTTGTTTGTCCGTTCGCCTGGCGGCCAGCTATGCCAAGCATTCGCTTCGGTTTTTCCAGTTGGCATTTGCACGGGATTACTTTTTATTTTGCACTCAACTTCTGCTTAGCTTATTTCTATTTCTATTTTTTTTCCTTTTTTTTTTTTTTGTTTGAATTTTTTCTCTCGACGTTGTGCAGATATTTATTTTACGTGTAATAGCTTCTGTGGTGTTTGGCTTCGTGTGCCATGGCTGTGGGTTACGTTGCCTTCATTTCGTACATCTAGGAAACGGAAGCTGCCAGTTCGCCCGGTAACGTGGCATTAGCGGAAATGAACGCGTGCTCGTTTTGCTGTAAATATGGTTTACATACTCAATTATGTAAACAATTGTTGGCTAGGGTACCCCATTTATTCTTACACTTGTGTAACAGTGCACAGATACGACAGACGAGATACGTATCTGCAAAATGACCAAGGTGCAAAAGCGAATACAGATAAAAATGATTTCTGTTTGATTTACGCAGTTGACTGAGGTGAGAAAGCAATAAAATTCTTTGTAGGGTTTTCTCCTTGGTTACCTTGACGACAGATCTAGTATATTGAATTTCTGTTTTGTGTTATACGTCAAATAAAATGTAATTATAAGTTGTAGAGCACAACGGTTATCGAAAACCTAAACTCAATCATAATTATTTGTGCACTCGTATGGATTCTTGTGCTGTCTTTCCTAGCCGATGGCGTGAAAAAGAGAGAGAGAGATATTTCGGCTGATGTATATATGGCCAATCTACATAAATTGTACCGTCAGAAAAAGCGTTTTAAAATATAAAATATTTTTTAAAAGCAACCTAAAAAAACATTAAAAAAAAATACCAATTTTTTATGTTTGATTTGAATATCTTTTTTAAAATTCTCATTTGTTGCGTGCTTTCATGCATCAAATTAGTTTAGATTTCGATAGTAAAATTTTTGTTTGCAATGCTTTTGTTACACTTAACTGCTTTCTTTCAAACGCATATTCTTACTTATTAATTAATTAGTTTATTCATGACTAAGTTGTAACTTAAACTTTGTCTTCTGCATTCGATAGACTGAACTTAATTTTTTTTTATATTTTTTCTTTTTTCACCTACGCGAATTTTAATGCATAGCTCTGCGTTGATTACACTGAAATAAACGATAAATATTTTCTTTCCGCACTTCAAAGCGCCTTTTCCATACATTTCTTGAAGTTATCAAAATTGGTTTTACCCAACAAAGGATTACCATTGTGTGTTTTGTTTCGGTTCGATTTCTGATTTGAAACTTTTTTTATGCATGCATGTCTACGCATAGTTTCGCTTGTCTTTGCCGCTAAAGGTTAGCGATGTGAGGTAAATTACGGATCGATTGGCCATTTTGTCAATCCGTATTGGATAATTTCAATTTAATTTGAATGCCTTAGACCACGTTGACACAGGCACTAAAGCATCACACACGCACATACACATGCGAATGGCAACGAAAATTCTCGAAGAATATTTCATAGAAATTCAACTTTAAATTCCACATATGCGCATCCTATTCGCTTGAACGTGGGCTGGCACAATTTTGAATTAAATGATTTTGACTTTGGCGCTCAGAGCATGCATTGCAGGCAAAAAATGCGCGCATGCCGCATAAAGAGTCAAAGTTCAGTTACACACAAAGCGAAAGGCATCCATGAAAATAAATGTGCAACAAGAACAAAAACTATATGTATGTAAAAAGAAAAAACTAACTAGTCGCAAAATTGCAATTTTTTCTCATTTCTTTGTGAAATTGTAAACAGTGAAAACATATCCAACAATATACGAGTATGCAACCAAGGCATCCATGTGGCAGGACTTCTTTTTTTCCACTACCCAGCCCTTTTTAAAGACACCAGCCCAAAACGATAGTGCGGGTGGGATTGGGATTGAGAGTGGCCGGGCAGTGGGTGCCTGCGCCAAACGTGGGTAACGCTTTGTAAGCACAAAACGTTGCGTGCGTGCGCTGCATATACTGGCACGCTTGAATTCCTGTTTGTACAATCGCTTTGGCGAAAGCTGCGCTTAACCCCTGCATAAGACTTATTGTTGTTTTTTTTTTCTTCTGCATTTTTTTTTTTTTTGTTTCTTTGTCCTTGTTTTGTGTATTTTTTCATTGTTCCTTGTTTGACTTTATTCGAGTATGGATTATCCAAAGGATTATCCTGTGCAGCTTGAATGCATTTTGGCTGTAATTTGTGTGTTGCCAAGTGTAACCGAAGTCGACCAAAAAGTAGACAAAGAAAACGCAAAATCGGTTACTGCAGCATCATATTGTATAAGCTGCAGAGTTGTCTTTGGCGTAGTATATTTTTTTGGTTATTTCATGCTTTGGCTTCACGTAGTCGCATCAACATTATTTAAAACTTAGTGCAATAAAAATGCTTAGGAAATTCTTCGAAACTTTTAACAAGCAGCTAAGCAACTTACAAATATGGCATTTTCGGAATATACTATATCTTTAAAGAAAGACCAGACAAATCTGACAAAACTTCGAGCACGTGCGCAGTTCACTAACAAAGCCCAGACGCATGTGGGCTGCTCATTAATTTTGTAACATTTTCAAAAAACCCTTAACAAAACAATAAAACAAAAAATAAAAAAATGTAACATCTATGTGAGGCCAAACAAGTTGAAATATTTAAAACAACAGCAGAAAGGCAGCTGACCCATGGAAGTTTCTTTATAAATGCCAATAAAAAAATTAAACAATAAATGAAGACGAAACTTTATGCTTGACTAATTGAAAATGTGAAAAAGAACAAAAACAGCAAAAACAAAAAAAAAAAAAAATAAAGTAACAAAAATCGACGCAACATTTACTAATTAAATTATTCAATACAATTTTAGGCACTTTGTTTAAGTTTTGTTGCAGTCAAAAGCAAAAACAAAAGGGAAAAACGAATATGAAAGTTTTATTGTCTTTTCTTTTTTTTTTGGTGCTTTGTTTGCTTTTGCATTATTATTTGCTATTTTTGCGCTTCACAGATTTTTGAACGCAAAATTAATTAAAAAAGGATAATAAGGCTACGCCGCGTTGCGCATTTGCAAGTCTGCGCGCGCTTTTGGATGTATTATGTCTCTTGTGCAGGTCCTGTGAGCCGCTGTGTGTCAGCATGTGTGTGTCGTGCTTCTCATTATTTTTAATTGAGTTCATCAGCTTGTTTTCAAAACGCATGCAATCATGTTCCAGACATTATTATAAATCCTCTTAATTTTGTGTTTCATTTTTCATTTTCATATTCTGATTTCCTTTTTTAATGTATTTTGTTAAGCACACTCGCGCGCATATTAAATTTATCTCTATATGCGGCTGGCGTACGCGAGCACGCTCAAAAGTACAATATGTTGCGATTTTCATTTTTTATGGCTTAAAATGTTTTACGCCACCGAAGTGGTTAGCATTGTGAAATGCTGTTAAGTAGCTAAACTCAAAATGGGATTTTCGTTTCGAGCAGAGAAGTAGAAGAAGAAGAAGAAAATCAAGGCATCCAAAGGTGCTTGTAATGCTGTATTAAAATTTCACTTAGAAATAAAAGATCACCTCGAGATGTCAGAACATGACTGTAAAATCTCACAAAGGATTTTAATTGTCATCTCGTTAGTGGAACTAATTTTGCTTGTTTGGTTCCAAAAGTTCTTATGTTACAAAATATTTAGGTATAAGCATCAAGCAACATTGCGCATGCATATGTTATAATTGGTCAAAAAGTATAACTTATCAGTGCACATATTACGTATACGTCATGTAAGCGCAAGCCATAAATACACCAAAAGGAAAGCGCTACTTTTTGCGCAAAAAAGATAACAGAAATTTCCATAACTATACAGATTTTTGACTTAAAAAACCAGAATAAAAAAAAAATATATCAAATAAAAAATCGGGCCAACATATATTAAATCTTTACTGTACACTGTTTGCTGTTTGTTAGTTGGTTATTTTTTATGCAAATTTGTGTTGCGCACACGAAAGGACGCGCAGCGAAAATACAAGACAAAAAATTGGAAAGCAGAAAAATATAACAACTCAAAATGAAAACGTGTTGCTGTGCGAGTGCGAGGGTAGCATGCGAAGTGACGGCGTAAAGTGTTACGAAATTTGTCATTTTCGCCAAGTGCTAAAAAAATGCACAAAAAGGAAAACAGCAAGCAGGCGGCCAGTAGGATAGGGGGGCAGGCGAGCAAGTAGCACTTCAAAGTACAACACTTCGTCAACGCTTATGAATGCAACAGTCTGTGCATGTGAGTATGTGAGTGCGTTTGTGTCGGCCTCTTCCCTTAGCCAACGCAGTTGCCATTTGTTGTTGCTGTCTGCTTGGCTGCCACAATTTCCCCTGCATTTTATTTGGTTTAATTTCATTCTGGATGCCTTTGCATTCTTTTTGTTGTCATTTTGCAAAACCAACTCAGTGCTCCTTTGCAGCGGGGCGCATGTCTGCCGGTTAATGTGTGAGTGTGTGTGTGCCAGAACCAAATGCAAAAGTATTAAAAGTTAAATGCATGTATGGGTATGTGGTGTGGTGTGTGGCGTGCATCTGCATGCCTGCGTCTGTGGTGTCTGTGTGTTTGTGATGCTTGTGTTGCTGCACACAATTTATGTTGACAACAATGTGACATGTGCCTGGCTAAGAAGTTTAACCACAATCAAAGCAGCAGCAATAAACACTCAAGCTCAAGCGTAGACTACAAAAAGTCATACCAGAAATTTTGTGGGTTGCCAAACTCTGTCTCTGAAATCCCCGCAAGGCTAGGTGGGCAGGGCGGGGCACTGCACTTGTTTGCAAGTGAAAATGGCTTTATAATAACATTGTTTGCCTGCACAGACAAAGTACGTGCGGCTTGTCTGTATATAATATGTATTTGTGTGTGTCTGTGTGCATGTGTGTGTGTGCTTTGTATCTTTATGCATATTAAATGTTTAATAATATTTTGTTGTTCGCCCTGGAGTTGTTGCTGATGTGGGCGGGCACATACTTTTAATAACGCAAGATATTCGCTGTGCTGTTTTTTCTTTTCTCATTTTGTTTTTTCTCTTTTGCATGCTGCATTAGATGACAGTTTTTAATGAAAATCGGTTAATCCAAGTGTTTACACAAGAAGCTTGCGTACGTAATGAGAAAATCATTGTGCGTGAAATCACACAAATTTGCATTAAAACCGACTTAGTGACGAAGCACTGACATAAATATTGCATACGCTCTGACTGAGCTGGGTTTAAATTAAAAAGCAAAGCTATGCATGTGTTAATTGAGTCAGAGCAACTGCTGCCATACAAAAGTGATGTATTTGGCTTTGAAAGTAAAATAAAGGAAAAAAAAAATATACCTAAACTTTTCAAAGAGGAAGTGCTTACAAATGGCAAACATATGGTAAACATCTAAAAACACACACAGACTGTGGTCGACGGTCAGTGGTCGGTGGCAAGTGAGCAGTCGGCAGTAAGCGGCACTCACATAGAATTTGGTTTAAACAGCAAAAGCAGCAAAGCAAAACAGCAATGAACTTTGCTCATTTCCGTCTTTAAAAGTTTCCGCCAGTTACAAATGCTACAACAATTTCAACAAAAAGCTGTAAACCCTCTACGAACCACATCGGCTTGCACTTGGCAACAAAAAACAAGGTCACAGCTTTATGGTTTGTTTTTGATGTTGTTGTTGTTGTTGTTGTTGATGTCTAGCTGCGCATTTATTTACACGCATATGTTATGCAGTGCAGTGCAGTTCTTGCTGCTGCTGCTGCTAGAGTCATTGCATACGTGATAAGCAGACGGATATTCAACTTTCCGAAAACTTCAGTAACTTTCTGTTGTTGTTCTGATTCTTGCGCTTGGTCTTGGTCTTGTTGCAGTGAATTATTTGTTGTCTCCTTTCATTTGCTTTGCTATAAAACATATCCGTTATCCTTTGCAATTCGCCTCAATATCCTTTCAATAAGCCAAATCCAATATTGACAAGCAACGCAGCGCAACGCAATGCAACGCCACGCAGCTTAACTCAACTCAGCACAGCTGAGAGTAGAGCAGAGCTGTGCAGGGCAAAGCCGAGCATGAAACTGCACTGGAACCAACTTCGCAAAAAGTTTCCAACAATTGTGCAATTGATTTTTTATCACATAAGAATCTTTGCTGCGCTTTGAACAACTTTCGAATGGCAAAAGATTGCGCACACCATTTTATGTGTTTGTTTTCTCTGTTATCCTTTTTTCATGTGCGTGCGTGTATATGTGTGGGTTCTTCTTTTTTGTGTTTTTTCTTGGCATCATTGCTTAATATGTGTATGTATTTTATATTGTTGCAATTATCTTTTAAAAATATTTGAAATTTGTTGCTTAACAAGTTTTGTTTATTGCTCTGTTGCTCTACGAATTCCTATTTTTATATTTTTGTTTTTCTGCATGTTTTCCATGCATTACAAAACTGATGTGATTCAGTGTATGTCCCTATAAATCAACATGCACACACGCACAGATGCACATGCACAGGCTCATGACTTAGTGCAAACAAACTACGGACTATAATATAGGACTTTTGCCTTGTTTGCTTGTCTTTGTTAAATTTTAATTGGCCATTGTGGTCGATTATTGTTGTGTGGGCGCCATGCCTCCCCTTTGAAGTACAAGCTATAAAATATATCGAAAAGTCTGACGACAGTTTTATGTGCTTTTTGACCCGAATACGTTTTAAATATTCATGATATACTTTTGTTGTTGGTTGCATGCGTGGCAAATAAAAAGAGATTACATCTCTTTTCCTTTTTATTTAATATTTAACAAACTTAACAAAAATTCTATAAATTACAGAGAAATCTCTGGAACTATTTTTGTTTCTATTTACAATCTTTACTATTGACGATAAGTAAATTTTATGGGGTTATATTAGACGAAACATCAGAAATAGCAAAAGTGAAATGAGGATCCTTAGTTTGCAAAAAATTTAGATTACCGTGTCCAGCGATTGAAATTCGTTATTGTGTAGATATTAAAAACATTCTATTATTATATTATATTGGTGTATTTTTATTTTGGCTTCTTGATTCACAGGTTTGAGGTATTTGTTATATTCAAAGCAAGCTTTAGGTAATCAATACCGACTAATTAAACACAATCAAAACCACATTTTCATTTGTAATTGAAGTAATAAACAGTTGAATATTTTGTTATTACGTTTATTAATTAAATTAAATTGCAGAACAAAAAAAAAAAAAAGAAAAAACAATAAAAAAAGCCACATATATAAATTCAATAAGCGCAAATGAAACAAAGCCAATGAAGCAAGTTAATTCTTTTAATTATTTAATTATTATGTGAAATTCCTCGTCATTTTGGTTGTTGTTTCATATTTATTTTTGGTTTTTGTTTATTACTTTGCGTAACGAACGCAAAACAACAAATTTACATAATAAAAAACACAAAGAAAAAGTTTTGCAAAAGGAAAGGGGTAGAGCTGGGGTGGAGCAACATGACGCACTGCCAGCGACTTAATGAACCAGTAAACATAAACACAAACAACAAAAACAAGAAACATAAAAAGACGGTTCTGCGTTTCTTCCTTCGTTTTTGTTTTAACTGAATTTTTATGAGCCAACACGCGAATATGCGTCATTTAAATCAAAGCTAAATGACTAATGACAAAAGAAGCGAAGCGCTCGCAGCATAGGCGCAAGGGTTGCAGCATAGACAAAGCCATCAAGAAATTAAAAAAAAAAAAAAACAAAAAGACAACCAGAAGAAGCCGTAAAATCCAAAACCACCTACAAGTGTAGACAACAATAAAATGTAACTCAAGCCAAACATAAACTCAACTCAGGCAAGGAACAAAACAACCCAAAAAAAAAAAAAGAAAAAAAAAACTCGAGAAAATTGTGGCAGTCAAACGCATGCAGTGAAAAATCAACACAACAAACAACAAAAGTTGCCACACAGCAAGAAAAAAAACACGCACATATACTCGCGCACACAAAATGAACAGTTAAAGGAGAAAACTCAGCCAGTCGAAGTTGGGAAAGTTTTGTTTTGTGTTTAATTTTTCACAATGCCAACAGGCAAAGACGGACAGCCAGCGTGTGCTTGGCGAGAGCAGAGTGTGGCGATTGTACACAGCAGGAGCATGTGGCAGTAAAGCAGGGGCAGGAAGAGAGAGAGCAGCAACAGGAGCAGTAGGAGCAGAAAGACTAAGTGGATTTGCGTAATTTACGCGAACGAAAGCGGAAAATCATAAATTATTGCCACACACCCGCACACCATTCAACACCAATCTGCGCAGTGCACAGCCACGCCTATGCGGCTGTCTTAGCTGCGACTCAGTGTTTACTTTTAAGTCACAGCAGCAGCAGCAGCATTTGGTAAATAAACTGCAACCAAAGTTATGCACTTATGTCGATCGGCATGACTGTCCCTCTGCCTGCCCGCCTGCCGCGGACTTACACTCAGCCACAGCTATAGCCCGCCGTGCGTGCCCCAAGTCTGGCAGACACACATCGCTTGGCTATGCAATGTCTCGCAACGCTCCTGTGCTGCGTCGGCGTCGTGTGTCTCAAGAACAATTGCATTTAATTGTGAGTAAAATATGTGAAAAGTTTTGTTGTGTCTGCTTTATTTTTATTTTTGGCATTAATAAGTTTATGCTCAGAGTTTTCTTTTCCAGTTTTATTCATTTTTCTTGTTTTTTATTTTTTTTTTGTGTTCATTTTTATTATTTTCATTTCTTATTGTCGTCGGCGTGCTCAGCACCATTGCCGCCATTTGTGGTGAGTAACATGTTGGCGACAAGTTTGCTGCTTGTGTTTTGTTTTTGTTTTTGCATTTCCCACTTTCAAAGCATTTTCTTTTCATTGCTGTGCTTTTCATTTTAATGCTGCTTCTGCTGCTGCGCTTGCTGTTGCTATTACTGTTTTCATTTGATTCGCCACTGTCATTTTCAGCTGTGTAAAGTTTAATATTTTCCTTGCTGTGTAGTATATCATTCCGTTTCGTTTCATTTTATTTTATTTACTTTTCTTTTATTTTATGACAATCCACATTATGATTGGGTGCATGTGGGCCGTGGGGCGCACAGCGCTATTGTTTAAACAGTCAACGACATCGCCAACTTGGACATGTTGTCATGAAGTTTTTAATTAAATTACTTCAGTTAACATGACAGGTTTGGCATAGATATCAGCAGTAATTGCAATCAGCAGACAGCAGAAAGCAGCCAGCAGCTAGAAACCACATGCATTTTAGTCGTCGATACTGAGCAGCAGATACACTCACACGCAGCCACGCAGTTACTGCATACGAAAGCAAATGCTGTGCGAGCTAGAAAATCACATACGCCGCAGATCCGGCAATTGAAATTTGTAGCTAACAAATCATTATGCGAATATTTACCCAATTCGACTTTTCCTACGTTTTCTGATATTTCCTTTTATATTTTGTAATGTTTTCTTTTAGATGATTTGCGCGTGTGCATATGTGAGTTGCTGTGTGTGTTGATTTTGCGTGCATTTTGCAAAACCACGCCAAACATAACTCGGCATCGTCGCTCATATCGCATGCAGCACACAGCAGCAGGCGAAATATCCGCTTCCGTTCTAAGGAAGCGCATGGCAATGCGTTGAAATTGCTGCAAACGAAAACGCAAGCGAAAACCGTAACCAATGCCAAGCCATGCCCTGCCACACGTTCATGGTAACGGTAACGAACGGCAGTCGCATGCGACGGTAATGGCTGACACACGGGCCAAACACAAATCTTGCACGCTGCATTGCGTGTGCATGTACGTGTACGTGCACATGAGTGTATGCGAGTGTGTAGTCGAGTCGCCGTGTGTGGACGCTGTACGATAAAGTCGACATTTTATGCGTTTTGTGTTCAAAGAAGAAGAGAATTCCATGCAGTTGTGCTTCATTCTTTCTCTTGCCATTTCACAAGGTTTTTTAGCCAGCAAAAATACGCGTGCAAATATTTATGGAAATGTATATGATTTTACACATATTTCACACAATTTTTTATTCAGTGTTCTGTGTTCCGTTTTTGTTATTTTTCTAATTTGTTGCAGCTTGTAAAATATTTAGCCTTTAAAAAAACGCTGCATACTTTGCTGCATGTGTGCCATGAATGCCCGATTGCTGTCATAGGCTCTGTCAGGACGATGCTTGTTTGCAAGATTACACCAAAGACAGTTGCCGAGCCAGTTGACCAGCTTAAGTGTGATGATGAAGGAACTTAGTGTAGTGCTTAAAATTCATAACACATATCAAAGCAATCTGAAACTAACTATTTATTTCGAATATTGAACACTCAAACCTATTTACTTTAAGTATTATATGTTTGTTTTTCATTAAGAAAGGCAGCCGTCTTTGCTGTCACAAAAATACAAAAGGACTATTCACCTACATGCGAGTACATATCCATTAATAAGTCGGCAAATCCTGTTTTTGCGTTACAAACACTAAGCCTGCCTGCCTTTGGCTTTGACTGCCTGCTGGCGTATGCAGAGAGCAGAATACATTAAGTATTCGTCTAATCCTGTATCTCTTAGTGATTTGTTATGATTTATAGCTTATGAATCACAATTTATACAATGTATACATATGTCACTTCAATGCATGTTATATCAAACATTTGGTCTACCGATTTGTGCGTTCAACTAATTATCAATACATTTATCAGCTGTCTATGTAGTCATCTATTTAGTAATCATGTCTGTTCTAACTGTCTATGCATCTGTCTGTCTGTCTATCTGCGTGTCAATCAATTACCTGCAACTTAAGTCTTGCATTGTCATTTGCATGATTTCCATTGCACACACCAACAACTTTTGCACACAAATATTGTTAAAAACAAAAGCAGCCACCCGCTGTCGAAGATAAAAGTACAAAATGAAAATGAACGTACTGCACACTAATTGAAAATTTATTTCCTGACAACTTTTTCACATATTTCTTTTCGCATCTAACAAATCGCAAATGCCAACGCCAGCGCCAACGCAAATGGAAATGCAAATGCAGAACACTGCCAGCGCAGGCGATGGAACACATTTTTTTCGATTTGTAGTGCACTTTGTTTGCGAAATGCAGCCAAAGGCTCAGATTAGTGGGTACGTAATTTGGCGGCAAGCGATTTGCCCTTTTTTTCTTTCTACACGCGTATTTGTAACTAATTCGATTCCGTCGTTGGTTTGATTTTTTTCCACTATTCTGCTTCCTTTCGCTTTGACTAACGATTTATTTGCACATTTCATACAGATGAAAATATCCGACAAAATAAAATGAAAAAAAAAAAAAAATATTATAAAAAAAAAGTAAAAATAGAAATAAAAAAGCGCAAAGCGAATGAGTTGTCTAGATACGAACAGGAGGAGGCAGGCGCACGTTCCTGACTTTCAATGCAAGCAGCACTGCGGCAGCCGGGAATTGTATTTTAGCTGAACGTGTGTTATTTAAATTAAAATGGCGACGAGCACACACACACATACACGAAATAAATCTAATGTATGTGAGTGAATGTATGTTTATGGTCCGTATTTTGTAAAGTGCATAGTAAAATTTATTTGCACGCGACAAAAGCTTATAAAACACAGCTTAGCCATTGGTAAACATTTTGTAATGCCAACGGACATTTACTGCCGTTTATTGTTGTGCGATAAAAAGCAAAAACTCGCAGCACTGAGTGCCGAATATTTAATAAATAATTGTTTAGGCAATTTAACAAGCTTAAACAAGTTGAATGTTTATTTTAAACCAAACAGACAAGAAGAGTTGAGTTCAAAACGATGTGCCTTGACTTAAGCTGCCGAGCAAGGAACAGGCACTGAAGTGCACTTAAAAGAACATTGCCATAGTTCGGCTGAGTGGAAGATAAAAAGAAAAAAAAAAACAAAAACAGTTCAAGTGTTGGCACAGCAAAGTCAACACAAATAAAGACAGAAAAATGAGTTGCACGCACCACGCGGCTGGTTCAGGCAGAGCAATGCAGTCAAACGTCAAAGAAGTCGCTGACAACGTCAAACGCAACGCCTTCCAGTTAAACGAATTACCTGCCGTACGCTGTCTAAAGACATTTCTCCCCATTTGGTCTTTGCTCGTTGCGTCACACCTCTTTTTTCCTGAAGTCTATGCGTGTCGGATGCAGTACACAGCAAGGTAAGGCAAGGCAACAGCACACATAGTTTTGCGTTGTGCACGACATGCATTGGGTTGAAGGTGTGCTTTGGCTAATTTAGCACAGAGGAGGCATGCCACAACACATGTTGCTGACAATTGATGACCAACATGCAGCCTTGTAGCACGTGCAGGGCTAACCAGCAGCAGACTGCAATACTAACGGATACGGTAATGGCCGTGCTTATTGCTGCCATTCTCTTGTTGGCTGCTGTTTACTTTTCTTTCTTTTTTTTTTACGTGTCTTTTGCCGACAAATAAGCGACGGACAGTCACATTCGACATTCGGTATGCAAAGTACCAATGTGCCATGCTGTCTGCCAATAACTGTCGCGCGGTCTCTTCTTATGCCTTTTTGCATCCGCCTGTTACCTTATGCTTTTTCAATGCATAAGAAAAAAAGTCATTTGGCAGGCAACTCAGTCATGATTAATTTATGTAAATTTTCATTGCTTAGAGCAATGCAAATGGCAAACAAAATTGGCACAGTTTAAGCACAGCAGGATCAGGATAACAACAGCGATCATCAAAAAATGGGGCGCCCAGTTGATTAAATTTATTGCATAGAAAAGTACAGGAAAACATACAAAAAAAAAAAAAAAAAAAAACAAGAAATAAAGAAACAGAGCAATGTGAAATAAAAAAAAATAAAAAAGGACCATTTCTAAGGGTCTGTGTGAAAAAAGAGCATGCTAGAAAATCGCCTTCATTAATCATTAGCCAAAGGTGCCACCACATTAAGGACTGCCACTGTTGGCCAAAGACTGCGTTCAATAGCTCTGCCTGCGGCTATGTGCCAGCGTCTGCTACGGTATGCGCTCACGATTGCCCCAATTCTGTTATTTGTTTTTTTGTTTTGCTCTGTCTACCCAGTGACTGACTCACACTTGTCTAGTGTACTTAGTACGTCTATCATGGCCTACTTAAAGCCATTCAACTCGAGCCAATAATGCGCGGGCTCAAATAGCAGCAGCAGCAGCAGCAGCCGGAGCAGCCGAAGCAACAGCAACAGCTTCATGGCTTACGCGCTCACTTCCCAACCATTTTTACAGGCAGTCATGGCTACATTTTCTCATTTATTTTGTTTTATTCATTTAGTCGGAGTTTTTTTTTTTTTTTTGTATTTTATTTTTTCTTTACTATTTTGCTCTTTGTTGTTATCTTTGGGAGCATTTTTAGTCTTTGTTGTTGTTAGAGAGCCGATGCGTCAGCAGCCAGCAAGTCGCTAGCAGCAACATTGCGGCATTTTGACACGCGTCATTTGCGCTTAACTGCGCACGGCCACAAACAAATTTTCTTGATGAGCAGCTACTCCCCTGCCTACACTCACTTGAAAGTCAGTCACCCACGCCAGCCAGTCAGCCAGTAATTCTTGCGAATTTTGTCGCAATTCTAGACAGCATGTGCGGGTGCAGCGGATTGTTGTCAACGCCTGTTCGATTTAATATTGTCATTAAAATCTGACGCTTAATTAAAACGACAAAGTCTGCGGTTCGCTTCACAATGCGGAGATCTAGGCCCGACTATTCTGTTCTCGCCTGGCAAAGCCAAGCAAAAACTTAACTGGTAGTCATTTAAATTTTTCATTAAATTATTAGCTTAAACACAAGTGCCAGGTGCGCATACTTAGTGCGAAGCGCCTTAAAGTATGCTGCCGAAGTCTTGTTTCATGACAACATCCAACTTTATTGCACTTTAAGCAACTGCAGTGACACAGCAGGAATATCTGCAAACGTTCATTTAGAGGTATGCTAATAGTTTTATCTGCTGCCATCTGTCTCTCTGTCTGTCTGCGTCTTCTTCAAAGTTTGCAGCACCCCGTGGTAATTTATTTGCACATTGATAGCAGCAGCAACGGCAACAGAAGCAGCAAGAGCAACAGCAGCAGTAGGAGCAGCAACAAGATGCAAAGCGGCGACTAAATGCGCTGGCATTATAAATCACTTAAGACTGCGGTAGCGAAATGCATATAGCGTAAATCTACATTACCTACAAGTTGCAGAACATCCTCCCTATCACCTGCTCTCAGCCCTCCTCCTCTCTGCCAGACAGTCTCTTTCGTTCACTCAGTGGCCTGGCATGCTGCTCATTGCTCAAGTGGTCTGCTTGTGGCACTCCCTTGCGCACTTACGGTCGACGTGACGTGAAATAGTTGCGGCCTAGCAGCGCAATGCAACTGCTAAGCACTTCATTGTATATGCGCCGGTAAGCAGACCTCACACAAAGCCAACGCCAAAGGTGCTGATATTCAGCTTTTGTCGACATTAACGTTGACTTGCTTTAATTCATTTAATTTAGAATAAATGCTTGGGTCTGGTTATCATTTCGGAATTTAAATAATTATTTAGAAGTTAACCATTACTTAAAATCATTTGCAACGTCTTTGGTCTTATTGGCGCCCGCCTTCGCATCTTTTGAAACGTATATGGTAAAAATTGGTTTTATTTTTCTTTTATTCTGTGCTTTTTGGGCTTAACAATGCGCCATTCCAACTACTTTACATAGAGCGGCTGACAAAGCGCATTCGTTCTGTTTGCAAGTGTAAACAGTGAAACATTAGGTTTCTACAACTGTTGACTGTAATTGTCTGCCCACATCAGCAATAACATGAGATCCAACTGCCGAACTAATTTCGAATCCTGCAATCTAAAATTGGTTTGCTGTTACTTAACAGCAATAAGCTACCCCACTTTAAACATGTGTACCACAACTGTTAGGCGCTGTTAATAACATTTAGTGTGCGCTATATGTTAAACTTCTCCTGTCACTCGTCTAACAATTAACATAGATTCCAACCCCATTGTCAGTATGGAGCGTAGTTCGAAAAGCCTGCTAACAGCATTACTTGTTCTCAGTTGATTCAAATTCGAGTAACGTTCATTTTTAGCTGTGTGTTAAATCAGAGAGTATACGGAATATATACTCACTGGTTTAACATTTGAATAGGGGTACTATGTTCTCGATTTAGTATAACAGGTTCCTAGTTTCGAAGTTAGAAGAAGTTAACAGAAATTGTCCCTCAACACAATTTAACGCTAGTCTAGCCTGCTTTTATTTGACTGTGAGTATTTATATGCAATACTTTAAAATTCTTCAAACTTAAAATCAACTTCCCCAATTGCATTAACAGTAACGTAAGGCTGCTCTAATGCATTCCAAACTGTAAGCAACATAAGCGGCTCGTGAAGAGTTCTCTCTCTCACACAATGTTATGCGCTTTCGCATATTTGCGCCTTACTCGAACTGCGCCAATTTTTGGCACGTGTGGCACGTAACTAGCGACTTTGTTATTGGCATGCACATGTTATCTCAGCTATTGCTGCCAGTACTCGTTGTAATGTACTGGTTGTTGTTGTTGTGGTTGCTGTTATTGTGTGCCTAAGCGCCTTACAAAAACAGAAAGTCACTAAAAGTTGTTGACAGGCAACTCAAACATAGTTTGCATGAAATTAAAATAATCTTAAAGATTTATTGCAAACTGCTAACGCAATGCCAACAACAACAACAACAGCAGCGATGCCATTAAGAGAAACTGGGATAACAAAAGTAACAACAACAAGAACAGTAAGTAAAACTCGATTCAAAGCTTGCCTACTTACTTTATAAGAGCGCTGCCAGCAGTGAACGCACGAACAAAATATTTAACAAAGAAGGAAACAAAAAAACAAAAAGAAAAACACACTAGAAAATGTGATGTGTATGCAGCTTAGCTTACGAAATGACTTTCTTGTTCTTGTTGCAAACAAAAGCAGCAAATCTCAACTCACAGGACACGCGCCTACTTTGTGCGCCCGCTTGTGTGCCTGCTTACATCGCAGCTGCATTGCCTGCCTAACTGCCTGCCTGTGTGGCTGACTGGCATGTCTGCATGCATCCGGTAGTTTTTTACCCGACGCAAAGCACAAGCTTAAATATTTCAAACAATTTGTCATCGCAATGCCTTTTGTGCTGCACAAGGCACTTCAATGCTGCTGCACTGCCGTGCTCGACTATTGAGCAATAAAAGATGTTGCGTTGCTCCTCGATATTCTTACATCCATACACCAAAAATATATACATAAAAGAAAAAAATGAGATAAAAAAATTAAATTGCCATTTAATAAACTAAAGTGCCTGCAATTGTACTGGCATACGAAGGCTGCTGCTGCGTTTCTTGTTCTGGCTATGGCATTTTGCTGCGCCCTCTGTCAGAATAGAAATAACTAAAGAAGAAATGCACAACCACCCAGCGTCTGTGCATGCCATGCGAGCTTAACTTGTTGACTTGGCTGGGATTTATTGTATGTACGAATACTTACATGCGAGTATATGCGAGTTGCAGAGCATGCAGCATGGAGCAATCGCAGTGCTATGCGGTTTTAATTTATTGCAATTATTGTTATTACATTCTGCACAGTAATCGAATTGCGCAATTTTTGTGTGCATTATTGAAATTAATTTGATTTGTTTACCAGTGCATGGCAAATATGGCGAAACCGTTTGGATTCAGTTTTTCTTTTTTTTTTTTTGTGTTTGATTGAAACTTGGTTTACATAATCAGAAAAAATCAAACATTGGGAGCATCAGCTAAATTTCGAAATAGGGGATCGCATCAACACATACATATATTGATTTGCATAAAAACGATGTCGTTTTTTATAGCAAACTTACAAACAGAAAAGTAACGGTACTCGATTTAGATTGATAATTTTTGGCTTTACATTAAAATACCAAAAATCAAATAGAATTTACCACTTAAGCAGTGCAATTAAATTTTAACAGTGATTTTGTGTAATTTTTTCATAACTTACGTTGTATAAAATAAAGTGTAGCCATAGTTTCTAGTATTTTACGTACCTGCAAAGAGAATGTAGAGAGAAAAATGTAATTTAAGAAGTAAAATCATCATTCAGTAAGTACATAAGCAAGTAGCTAAATCCACACAATTGCCCTCAAAAACCCAATCATTAGGCATGCAGCCGCTGTGGGCCATAGCAAGGCAGCAGGCAGTGCAACTTGCGGCTCTGTATGCTGCAAACAAAGACTGGCTAAAAACGCATCGATCATGTGTGATGGAGTGCGTGCAATCAAGACAAATGGCTTTTGGCTACGTTGACTGCAACAGATTTATGCGAAAATTTTGTATTATTACAAACTAAGTGAGGCAGACAGTGCATATGAGTAATGTGGCTGCGGGCCATTTAAAATTTAACATGCATAATCCTTGCTAGCTTCGTAGCTACATTCACTACGCTTCACTTTTTTAGCTTTACGATATTCTGCTCTTCGTAATCAGCTCGAATAGTACAAATTTGTAGCATGCTTTGCAGCCAAAGGCTAACAGGGCCATAAAACTAAATTTACCACTTGCCAACGCATACAATCTATAAGCCGACAAACCAAATAAATATTATCGACTATGATACGAGTCGAGTACTTGATGCGCTCGAGGCGATGCTCTGCGCCGCACTGCGCTGCCTGTCATGCCATGTACTCGTGCGATATGTGCTGTAAATAACAAGCGCACAAGTGCTTATGAGTTTCTCTACACTGCACAGCCATTCGCACACAAATTGACGGAAGAAATATAAAAAGGAATACAAACAAAAAAACAAAAAATAAAAAAAAATAAACAACAAAAAATTACAGAAAAAAAAATAGAAAAGATTTTTATGAGCAAATTTTTATGAGCACTTATTTCCGCCCCAGAAATTAGAAAGCAACGCTTTATTATATTCGCACAAGCGGCGCTCTACACTGCGAGAAATACGTTGATCAACTGTAAGGCTAAACAACGAAAAGCAAGTGCCAAGAGCAGTTTTCACGCATTACTTTGTGCAGTGTAGGGCGCTGCTAGGTAATTGATGCGCCTTCATTTTGATTGCGGCTCCTTGGCAAAAATTTATGACGTGTGTAACAATTGGTATGGCAGCTACGCGCCGCTTCCAGCAACTCAAATGTCGATATGCAAATTTATTTTTATTGTACCAGTCAAAGGCAAGTCGAGGCCAGTGCTAATAGAGCCGTTTGGTTTTATATCTAAGCAAGTCAACATCAATACACGGCTGTCATGTGCGAAAAGAAATCACACACAAATCTCGCTTACACACACACAGACGCACATATCATGTGTACACCGCAAGGCAAATACAAACGAAATGCAGTACGCAGAACCAACTTGTGTGCGGCCTTAAAGTATGCTAATTATGTTTACATGTGTTCCTGTTGTTGTTAAACGTTTTCGGCAATAAACAAGCACCTTAACAACAACGAAAGCTACAACAACAATGACAACATCAGCAACAAGAAGCACTGCGCATATATGCAAATACACGACAGCCAACATCATATATTTGCCTGGGATGCTTGTACTTTGTCGGCATGTTGCCATTTCAGGCTTGCCCACATTTCGAATTCAGCTTGGCGCAGCAGTTGCTGTAGCAGTCGCCTCAAGTTACGCAGATTTATGCATGAATAAGAGCGACAAGACAAGACAATACGGGAAAGAAAGCGTTAAGCGTTTGCTCTAAGCCTAAAAGTATGCATAACTAAAAAGAGCACGTTTCGCAGATAACAACAAACAGCCACGACGTAGCAAGCAGAAAACAGCAAAAAGCAAATGGCAAATGACGCACAGCAAATAGCAAACAGCATAGCTAAGCATTGGTGCAGTTGTCTGTTCTATGCGGCAGAAATAGCACGAAAACTGCAAAGCCAAACGCAAATCAAATGGCTAAAAATTTAAGCAAGCCAACGCACAAAAATAAAAACGCCACAAATAGGCAAACACGGCATCGGGCACACTTTAAACTTTTTAAACTGTGTGGCTGCGCATTGAATCTGTGAATTTCGGTTTTTGGCATGTGGTTTTGTTGTGTAGTGAAAAGAATTACGGCGAAAAACCGCAATAATTCATAATTTATATTAGATTAAAGCGGCGGCGGCTGCTGCTGCTTCCTAAAAGTATGCAGTATTTTTTCAAGTTCTTGACGGCATATGAGCAGCAAAAGAAACAAAAATACAGCACGTAACGCCTATGAATTATTTGCATTTTAAAAATAAAAACAAGAAATCATTATAAATTATTTATTCACGGTTTTCTTTTTTGCTTTGTTGCGGGACTATTTAACTGTTTTATTTATGCAGATTTTAGCGCAACTTTTTGCCTTTACTGCTTGGATGTTTGTTGTTGAAAATTAACCACAAGCTGTTGCCACAGTAAAACCGGGGGACGCTCAAAACGACAACTAACTGTATAAACAGCAGAAAATTCAACATGAATATCAATATTGTTGTAAGAAATTGTGACAAAAAAAAAAAGAAACAAAAAATTAAACCAAATTGAAATAAAAAAACAATATGAAGTTTTTGTGGCTGGGAGAATGCTGTTGAGTGCTTTCAGTTTCATGTGAGCATTTTTTCCTTCTGTTTTTTCGATTTCCATTGCCATTGTTGATTTTGCAGCATGCTTAAATTGTTTGCTATACTTTTCGTTTGTTCATTTTTTTTTTTTTTATTTTAACAATTTCAATTTGACATGCATTAAGAGAAATCGCAAAAAGCGAAAAACACAAACCGAAATCGACGCAACAAATTTTTAATACTCTGCTTGGTTCATGCCAACTCAGCGGTGCTAAGTATGAGCACAGTGTGTAGTCCTAGCTATGAACAGTAAGCAAGCAAGCCAAGCAATTGTGGCGGCGAACAAATAAAAAGCAATAACAAAAAAAAGGAACAATAATAATAATAATAATAACAGAAACAATAGCAGAGCGCGCGTCATGTTCCGAGCATCGCTGCTGCTTAACTAATATTTTCTTCTTTTTTTTTTCATTTTGACTTCTTTTCTTTTTTGTTATTTTCAACTGTAGTCACATACAGACAGTTGCCAATTCAAGGACGCTTTTAATGAACACAATGGCAGAGCACTGCATAGTGGGCAGAATTTGTAGCAAGTAAGTAACGGAAATCGTGCCAAATTGTGGCATTAAAAAATAATAATTTTTGACACACGCGTAATTGATATTGCAAGGACATGATGGCGCAGCGTTTGCTTCATTTTGTGCAGAATTAAGTCAAACAAATTGTGACAGAGACTGTTTTAATTGCGAACAGGCGTGGCAATGCTGTCTGTTGACACATGTGTGTGAGTGGTGTGCTGCAGATGAGAATTCAGTAGAAATCGGTGCACAACACAAACGTGCAAATGGAGAAAAAGAAAATAAGCAAACAAATACGAAAAAACCACAAAAATGCAAACAGTAAACCATTTTCCTTTAAAAGGAAAACAGACACAAGTGCAGTGTAGTGTATAAAGCCGATTGCAAAAAGCAAAACAAAAACAAAAACAAAAATCGAAAACGTGAACGAGAACGATAAAGTAAAAAACTAAGAATTCGATTTAAAGAAACCACAACAAGTGCTAAGGCTGTCGCGCATTCTGTAACAATTTCAGTGTTGGGGGAAACAGAAGAGAGGCCAAAGAGGAAAGGTATGGGAATAAGCTGCGAAGCACATGTCTGACAGGTAATGCAACAAAGCAATGCAAAACATGTGAAATTAAACACAAATATTGCAATTCAGGTTGCAAATAAATAAAAAAAAAGAAACAAGCAAGAAAATAAAAAAATAGAGAAAAGGAACGGTTATTTTGAGGAAAATCACAGCACAAACACTCAACCCTTGAAATGAGAAATTGTGTGTACTGTGGTGAGAAGTGCTCTCGAGTAAAAGCAAAGAAACCGCAGCTCGCTCACAAGTTTTTAAATTCCTGCCACACAACACAATTAAAGTGGATTAAGTTAAATAATTTCAACGTTGTGGTGTTGTCGTGTCGCTACTTCACTTGGATATTGTGTGAAAGATATTAGTAAGCCTCAAACTTATAGCATACATAAGTGGTCATAATGCTGGAAATGCCGAAATCAGTTTGGTTTCGCAGTGCATGGACATGTAAGCATCTGAAAGTTATCAACAACTATTTTGGGTTTTACTTATCTCTAATATGTTGCTGATAAAGAATGAACTTTACATCTGCGGTCACCAAATCAAAATTATCAATAATTAATACTATATTAAACTATCGTAGAAAATAAAAAAAAAACCAATGTTTTGAAAATTATAAATGCAGTTGGAATCAAAATATTTACGAAGCTTTGAATGTGTATTTCTTATACTCGTATAAGATGAATAAAGAAATTTTAGACTAAATGTCGAAATTGGTTGTCAATTTTTAAATTTTTGTAAACGTAATTATGTTAAAATTTAATGAACTAGGAGAATATGGGTTTTATCTTTGTGTACAGTGTTCCAGCTTAGGTTCCCATTGTTTTCATTCAGTTAATTTTTATTTTTTTCCCATCCTCACGAAGCAGAACTTTAGCTGATCAATTTAGTGTGTGGCCTATGGCTAGTTAAAACCTATATAAATTGGATTTTGCACCGAATTTCAATTTTCCGCGCACGCGAACCCACAAACGTTCTTCAAATGGATTTTCGGCATTTGTGTATGTGTACATTTTGTATTTTTATTAACAAGTCGACATGCATTTGTTCGCAGACAGGCAATGCATGGCAAAATAAATTTATTTGCGCTGCGCCTAAGTGTATGCATTTTATTTATCTATCGAAGCAATCGCGCCAATGCAATGCAACGAATCGGGTCGAGTGCGCAGCTGCTAATGCAAATAAAGTGCGGCACATATGCAATGGCCGAGTGCCTGTTATGTGTGCGGAGCGACAACAAATGCGGCAGCGCGAATTTGAGTGATTTCGGCATAAAAACCTATTTGCCAAGCGTTGACTTCTCGCTTAGGCACTGGCGCCAAATGCAAACAACAGCAGCAGCAGCAGACCATAGGCAAATAGTCCAAGTGCGCGTATATTAAACAAATGCGCAAGAGTCAAGCTGCCTGTGACTGTGCATAGTTTGGGTAGTTTGAGTAGTTCGGTTAGTTTGAGTGGTTCGAGCAGTTGAGGCCACTTGCCGAGTGGCTGTTTGTGGCATCAAGCTGAAACAATTTGCTAACTTGGTTTGCTTTTTATGCTGCAGCCAACACTTAAGCGGACATGGCAACACTGTCGACAAGTTTCGCTATTCGACAAGTGGCTGCCAACAGCGTTGCCCGCGAATCAGTTAGTAAGTTTCGTTTTGATTTATGGCTAAAAGTTCCAACATTTTTCTGAAGAATGTTGATTGTTTTTGCGTTAAGGCTACGCGTAAAATCTGCCACAGAATTGTTGCATACATATTCACAGAACATATTATTGACTTAGACAAAAGAGACAGCCTCTGTGCTCAAAGTAAATAGTTTTACTGATCAGGCAGCCAACAATTTAATAAACATGATTTTTTCATGGTTCGTCGATTAGACTAACCGACCGAAAGCAAAACGGAGGGCCAACTTTTTTAACGAACTATTTACTTTGGAATTCTTCGATGAAATTTGCATAAATAAAACGCATAAAAAGGCAAACTAAAGAACAAGAAACGATAACAGCAGACGAAGGAGCAAACATTTTCAAATTGTGCCACACTAAAAGTTCTGAGCACAAAAAAAAAAAAAAATATTCAAAAATGCATAAAAAAAAGAGTAAAGGAAAAAATAGAGAGCAACAAGCGAAATAGTTTTAATTTAAACATTTTTAAAGTTTTCACATCCTACTCGGCTGCATGCTGCTGCCTGCAACATTCTATAGCACATTTAGTTGGGCGTCATGCAGATAAATTTTCAGTAGACGCATTGTCGGACGAGCGGACGGGTGCACGGACAGTTGGGCAGCTAACGCTGAATGACATGCTCAGGGGTTACACTGGACCAGTGGCTTCTTGTGTATCTCAGCTCTGCATGAAGCTACTCACCTGAATTTGGTTGTCCATTGCTATTCGGTCGCGCGGATGGCGCGCCGTCACGTGCCTCGACTTCCAACGCATAAGCGCCCTTCTTCTCTCTGTCGAATACCGTTTTAGTGAAGATTTCGCCGCTTTGCAAATTAATTTCGAAAAATTCCTTGCCCTCGTTGCGTGGTGAATCCACGATATAGTAATACACCTGAAATAGTGAAAAACATTTTAATAGTAACAACTGTACTGAGTGGCCGACCTACAGTGAATTGTACTCGTGTAGTCGTGCAAATTAAAAAATATATGTTTTTTTTTTTTTTTCAGCAAACGAAAAGTGGAATGCAATTCGTTGCATGACATTTTGTTGCTGGTTCAAGTTTGCTTAGCATTTGGGTCGTCTCTTTTTTGATGTTGGTTCATTTTGAACTTTTCTCTTTTGCTAAGGAGAACAAATTTAATTTTTAATTTGTGCTTTCTTGCACGCGCGAGTCCGTCACACGAGTATTAATTAAAACATCGACAGGCGCACAGTACAGTCCAACTGAAATCGACTCATGCCCGAGTGAACAGTTAGGACAGAGAGACAGAGAGTGGCTGCCATGTGCGGAAATTAAAAAACATTAACTGAAGCGAACGAAGTTTTCATTTTCAACGTTTGAATTCGTGCGCGCTTAGTCATCAGCATTATTATTACTTTTATACTAATCTTCTATCTGATGAGCTTAAATTGGTGGATGAAGCTTAAAGAAGGTGTCCTTTTTTCATTTTTTAACAGTAAGCTGCAATCTAGAAGGCAGAACCAAAGTGGCTGGGCTACACTTCCGTGTGTGCAACTAAACTATGCTTTTTGCTACTGATTTAATGAAAGATTTATATTATTAAAAATAAAATACCTCTTTATATTCTAAGAGATTGCCTACGTTACTGTGGCTGCGCTTGGCTGTATTAAATTATTTTTATTGTTTTTTTCTTTAAATTAAAATGCTAATTGCTTTGCTCGAGAAATTGTTTATAAAGCATGTACAATAGAAACAATAATGAAATCTTAGTTGTATATTATGTGATCTGGCGTAGTGCAAGTAAATGAGAAACAGCAAAAGTGAATCTTACTGATGCTGACAGCGCGCACAAAGCACACAAATATTCAACTGTCGCCATGTCCAGCAGCGTTATTTTATTATAATTTTAATTCTTTCTATTTTTGCCGACATTGTTTTTGCTTAGTCTATGCGCCATGCATTTTCTTTATTCTCTGTCTGCCATAAAAATGAGCTGTCGTTACCATAATCAACCAGTTCTTGAAGCTGGTCAGTGCTCTGGTGGCTGCAAAATGCGCGTGAAAACGCCTTTGACATTTATTAGCTTTGCAAGCGCAAAGAAAAAAAAAGAAAAGACCAAAGATAAGAAAAGGGAAGTAAAGAAAAGAAATGAAAAGCAAAGGAGAACGATGACAGCTCTTTGTGCATATTAAAGTGTGACAAGTGGCGGTCGAGAGACAACTTAAGGACATTAAGCTCCTTTCTAATTGGGATTATTATATTCCCTTCTTTTTTCATAATTTCATAATCAGTGGCAAAGCACGCGACCCTTTACGAAAGAAAAATGCACGCACCTTTCTTTAAACTGCAAACTCAGCGCAAAATTTGCAATTCATGCAGGATAGAAAAAAAAGAGCATTTATATAGGAAAAAATAAGGGCACAAGTAAAGACAAATCCCGGTGCTTATCTGCCGCGCTCATACCTCGTTAAGCAGACGTCTTCACACCCCACGCACAAGGCAATGCGACATTTCGCACAGAACTCACTCACTTACCTGATTATTTGGGAATGTGCCATCCTTGTCAATCGCATTAACTTGCGTCACTTTCGTGCCAATTGGTTCACCTTCGAGCACCGTTTCCTGCTCACGTTCGGTGAAGAGCGGTATTTCGTCGTTGACATCCTCGAGCATTATGTAAACCGTTGCTTCCGATGCCAATTGCTGCGCCCCATTATTCTGTAAAAGAGCAAAGAGCATAAACAAAAAATTATGTCATCAGTTTTTCATTTAATTGAAAATTCACACAAAAACAAAATGAGCAAGCAATGATGTAAATGAAATATTTAAATTATTTGTGAAAATCGTTTACTGCTATCAGCTTATTTATTTTTTTGTCTATTTTTTATTCATATAGTGACACTCTCTTTTAACTTTTCGTATTTTTTCAAGTCAATTTAATTTGCATATTAATTGCTTGGCAGTTCTGATTGAACAGTGTTTTTATTGTTAATATGTTTTTTACAGTTCGTAGTTTCAATTTTTTTCTAGGAATTACGTATATATATAACGTATTTTTTATTTACTTTTTTTGAGACTGAAATATTAGTATGTACTAAAAGTAGATAATAGCATGCGCGACCTCAATTCAACAGGAATATATCAAAGGTTGATCTCTGTCTGGCTAACTATTTTTTTATAATAATTCGAATTATAAATTTATATTTTTGTTTAATATATCATTTCAGCACTTTTTACATCAGAAACAATTTATAAATAGAGGAAAAAAATTAATGTATAAACTTCTAGCAAATAGAATATATAATATGAAATATTATATTTATGTAGCAAAAAAGGCTTTTAAAACTGTTTTTATTATTGTCTTGTATTGATTTATTGTTGCTCTATTGTAGTTTTTAAATTACAGTGTTCAAACGAATTAATTTTTAAGGTTGCCATTTTACATTTTACCAAATTGTATTCCCCACTGCTCCACACCACGAAAAGTTGCATAAATCAAACGTCAACAAAGTGAAACCGAAGACAATCGGTGCTTCTAATTATGGCACAATATTCCAATAACGAAGCAATCAGCCACACCAGATGCAAACGTAAACGTAACCTGAGCTAAACACTCTTGCTTTTGCAAGAAATTGATGCCGTATTTGTCTTGCTCTGAATGCAAGTCAAACAATTCATTAAAATGTTACTTGATTGCGATGACTGATACGTGTGAGTAATGTCAACAAATATAAATAACATCCAGTGAAATTTTGTTGAACGAATATTCTGATTTATTTTATGTGCGCAAATATAAATTAATTTCCTTATGCCATAATTCCTGAGCAAATATGCACCTAGTAGCAGGCAGAATAAGCAAATACTCATGGAAAATTTGAAAAATATTTTTGCAGCAATGACAAATTACACGTCAGAAATAGTTTAAAAGCTTGGTTAAACAATTTTAGTGGCATTGGCATTACACAAGCATCAAAGTATATTTTTCATTTGATAGATTGCTTGAATGATTATTTTTTTGATCAATCCAGTCTGTTTGATAAACAACGAAAATTTGCACAAGTACTTTAAAAATATTTATCACTTTTTGCGATGAGCTGCAAATTATCAAGCGCATATGAGAAAAACTAAAAATGTATTTGCATTGCAATGTTTTGTATTTGCGCAATGGCACGGCTACGATGCTATAGTTTATGTACGTATATGTATGTATGGCATGCGCATTGATATAACCGCAAAATGTGTAAATAAATAACAAAGTTTAGGTAACAAAATATTTTTATGAAAATTGTTGGAAAACATTGTAAAATATTTCATTAATTGTCAATTAAAACAAACTCGCTGGCATATAGAGAGAAACATATACAAAAAACTTTTTTGTTTTTGTGGTAAATACCTAAATGAAAATCCATGGAACTTATTTTTTTTTCTTTTTAATTTAATTAATTTATTCTACATAAGCTTTTGCTTTGCTTAAAATAATATATTTTTCTTAATGTTGTTTTCTGAGACAATTTCACAATACAACACAAATGTTAGGCTTTAAATATTTGTCACCGCCGTTTTGTTGTAGCGTCTCTTTGCTTCACTTTAGAAGCAATCTGGCAATTTCTCTAAAAATAGTTTAATCGTAGAAAAACTACTGAAATTCATACAAAAGGAGGCCACGAGAAGTATGCAAAAATTTTTTAAGTTGTTTGAATATGACACAAGAGGAAAGCCATTTGGCTACTGCTTTGTTTTTGAATTTTATAGTGTTGCATAAAACTGACAACAATTAAAACTATTTTTTTCTTTTTTGTTGTTTTGTTGTTTTTTTGTTTGTGGCTATGAAGACAAACCGTTGTCATTTGCAGTAATTACCTGCATTAATTTGAATTCAATTTGCGCAAGTGTCACTGCTTACGCAATTATTTTGCAATTTATTTGCTTTGTTTTTATTTACATACCTTATTTTTTCAACTCACGCACATGAAATTAATTTTAATAAGTCCACGGGTATATGGCATTTTGTAAAACGTGCATTATTTGCGTATTTGTTTATGTGGTTTGCGGTCGACATTTGCATTTGAATGCAGGCCTCAGCGGAATTAAGCACTTATTATTAGCTTATTATATACTGTGCTACTATTTTTTCATTCTCTATTTTTATGGAAATTATTAGCACCATGAAGTTAAATGAAAATAAAGACAGAAGCAAATCTATGCGTACATATGTAAAATATTTAAAATAAATTATTTAATTTGCGAGTAAATATGCTGCATAACTGAAATAATTGCAAATAGTTAAACTCGCTTCAATTGATTGATTCGATTCAATAGCGCCTAACTAACAATAAGGAAGTGTTACAACAACAGCAACAAACAATTACGATAAATGTTTGTTGCTGTTGTTAAGAAAATGTTTCAACGCTGATTGAATAGAATAGAACTGAATTTAAATGCCAACAACCGCCAGTTGCTAAGCCAATGAATTTGTAAAATGCCAACCATCAGCCACTCGTTAGACATTCAGACTAACAACAACTTAACACGCAACTGAATCCGAAGATCCCAGCCACACCCACGCAAAGTACAAACGCTTAAAGCTAAGCAATTTGCATAGCATAGAAGACCGTGGAAGATAGCGAGTCAAACTTCGCCGCGCAACTTAATTCACAAGTAATTAAAACTTTTCAAATAAAATAATTACAATTTGTCGTATTTTGAAGACATTTACCACTCTACATACAAAAGTCAAATACAGAACTGATTCGGCAAAACAACTTCAAAACCATTTGCGACTTCTATGCCTCGGCTAAGCTACAAGTAATTCGGCACAATTTTTATAACATAAGAATTTTAAAAATAATTGTTTTGTTTTGCTTATATAAATTTGAAATCAAACAACAAAATATTATTAAAAACTTGGGTACTCACCTCGACACGAACTGTCAGATTGTATTCCTTAATGCTCTCATAGTCCAACGGATGATTCACTTTTATGTCGGCCCAAGTGTCGCCATTATCCGGTCTTTGTTGCAAATAGAATGTATGAAATTTATTCGTTTGCGCCGTCGACCCAGGCATTAGTCGGTAGAAAACCGTCGGATTGCCTTCGATGCCCGAACTGCAGACGTTGGCATGGCAGCAGAAAAATAAAATAAATGTTTGTATTAGTAAAAATATATTGGCAGTCGTGGCAGTTAGTTGCGGCTATGGGTTAAGACAAACGTTTAGTTCGGAAGTACTTAAGGTTAAGCACAAAAATCAAATTATTCTTATTTTTTATAAAAGAATTAACAATTAAAAATAAAAAATGTTCGCGCAAGTTTTGACCAAACCAAAAAATTTCAACATTCTGTAAATGCAGCAGAACTACATAAAAGACATGTGTCTTTTATTGGCCAAACCTTTGCGATATTTGTTAAGAAAAGAGTAAATATCAGGAAATTATAAAATAAAACAATTTATTAATTTAAAGTTTTCATTGCTCAACATGCGACATAACAAAATACAAAAATCTGATTTATGACGCAGTGTTCGACAACTTTAAAAACATTTATGAAACATGAGAGTAAAAAACGTGTAGCATACTTGTCAGCGTCAAGCATGAACGTGTGCATGTACTCGTTGTGCGAAAAACAAAGCATGGAAAATTTAAAAACAATTATGCTCAAATAAAAAGAAAAAAGAAAAAAAATTAAAGCCGTCAAAAGTCAAAATAGAACGGCAGAGTAACAAAAAATTATAGAATGGTATCAAAAAATGAATTGCCATTTAAATGTTGCATGTAGCACAGAAGGTTGAATTATACAAACAAAGCAAAGGACGAATCAAAATAAACACAAAGAGGGAAAATATAAGGATCACTTCGACTTGCTCTAAGTGGCTTAATTAAAAGCAAATAAGGCACACCAAACACTCAAAAAATATAACAAAAAAATTTAAAGTAAAATATAGGGACACGCAAAAACAAAGCTTAAAACCATTCGTTTTTTTATTTTTCGTTTTGTCATTGGCAACAATTCGAAATTGACAACATTTGTAACTGACACACTTCTCCGCTTACAAAACACACGTTGAGGGGAAAAAAACATCGAAAGAAAATTAGGCTAAGCAAAAAATTGTCTGTACAGGAATGGTAAAAAGCAAAAGAATACTTCACACATAACGGCGAAAAAAGTTTGCGAAAATGAAACGTAAAAGTGTTGTCAATGAACTGTAACAATTGGGTACGCACAAAAGTAGGCAAAGAAATGCAAATGGCAAGGATTAAAGGAAGGAAATCTTTTTGTATTGTGTGGCATGTGTTTTAATGGATTTGCACAAAAAATTTGCTTTGACGGATGTGTAATTTATCTGTTTTTTTTTTTTTCTTTTTGTCTAGGTTTGAATTTTGTCTATAATTGTTGATATTTGTGAATGTGTGTTTTTTCTTTTGATGTTTGTTATGCAGTTGTGGTTATTGCAAAATTAAAAATAATTGTCATGTATTTGAATATGTTTTCCTTGCAAATTTTACAAATTGCGAATCGAAAATTATAACAAAAATAGTGAGTATAAATGTTCTTATTATTAGTTGTGTTGTTTTCGTTTACATGTTTGACATTTTGCTTTGAATTTTGCGACTTTTTGTACTCAACCTGCTGACTTTTATTTTCGCTATTTAAGGATTGCAGTTGGATGATAGAGGAACTTCGCATAAGACGCTAAACTATAACTAAACCGTTGCTAGACTATAATTATATATTTAATTTCAATATAACGTAATATAAATGAAGCCTACAATAGAAATTAAAGTAGATAGAAATAAATAAGAAAATAAAATTGTAACAAAGGCCTTAAACTATAGTTTGTATGTATTGTTCCGTAACCAGACGCGTGCATCGCGTGCGCACCAAAGTATTGAGCATTCTTACACAATGCACACGTGAACGTACCGTACATCATTTTAATGTGCACGTCAAGAAATTATTATTAAATTTCCCTTTCATGTACACATGTATTATCCTACTAATACTCGTATGTAAACATGCCGCCAACATTTTCATAGTTTCCCCTGATCTACGTCGCATTTTAAGCTCTTGACATGGCTAAGTGTTTACGAATATATCAAGGTTTTTTTTTTTCTTTTTTTTGACTACTCTTTGTAACTAAGTAAAATTGCTTGCGACACGCAAATGTTTAGGACTTGTCAACTAACAACAAAGTTCATTTTATTTGTGGTTATTGTTCCTTGTTTTAATTATGCGCGCATCATAAATCTTAACGTTTAAATACTAGCATATGTACGTACATCTGGTTCGGTGCGGGGCCAAGATAATTGCAAAAACTGTATGAGTATTGCATATTCTAAAAAAAAAACATACTTACTAACATAAGAGAGTGTATAACTGCTTATGAAAAAAATAATGGAAACAAATTTAGTAGTGAGACAAAAATGCTTGGTTATTAGGCACAATTATGGGTGCAAAGCAAGTACTACGGTGCTTATGTGCGATTTTGTTGACTAAGTGCTTTACACGCTCAGCTGTGTACATGTGCACTAAATAGTTGGCTGTTGCGACGTTAAAACTCATGACTTTCAAATATTAAGTCTTGTGCGGCTGTAAAACGGATATGACGTAAGAAGGGATGCTCTTTAATCAAATATTCGGTTTACGAATTCGAAAATGTTCGTTTTCTTTAAATACTAAATATTTTTTGGTTTTTAATAGGTATATAAAAAGCTTAATGTTCTTTATTTCATAATTACGTATATTTATGTGTGTATTAAGTATGTCACACATGACAAACTCAAGCGATTGAAAAACTATAAACCGCAGAGTGTAAACAAAAAAAAACAGGTACTTTAAACGCAGACTGCGCAAATATTGTTAACAACGGAAGTGCACAGTGAAACATGCTGCAGGTAGTTAAATGGACGCAAGGCATGGCGCACCGCCAACTAAAGCAGCAACACACACAGGTGCCAACAGACGGCAACTTGGCGCTTTACTTTGCTGCACACAACGCTGAGAAATGCGATTGCGATTACTGGCCAATGGTCGTTTAGTACTTATGTACACAGGTGCGAGGTTACGCGTAAAAAGGCGAGTGTAAATGCAAAGGGCCAAAGTTAACAGGTGTGCGAGTGTTTACTGCATCACAGTCAGATAAAGTGCAAATGCTGAAGCAGAGTTCGCGTTTGAGTCGGATTCGGAGTTGGCCACGGTATAAGCAGCTCAAGTTTTATATGCTTGTTGATTATTTTTTTCTGCTAACTACACACTAAATAGTTTAGCTAAATGGTGCTTCATTTGTGTTGGTTAGTTGTCAAATAAATGAAAAAAAACTGTACAAATAATAAAGGTGAAAGTAGAGTGAAGTGCAATGGGTGCTTTTGTGGTTCGAGTGTACATTGCGAGTGCATATGATAAAAGTTTGTCTGTTGTGACTGGTGCAGTGATACTTTTTTTGTTTTACCTGTTCTTTTCTTTTTCTCACTATAAGGTGATTTAGTGCATTGAGGACAAAAAAAATTGGGTTATAAATAGGTAAAGAAAGGATGAGCACGCAGTGGCAATTTATATTGCTTTGCGGGGTAGGTAGAGTCTGGGATTTAAGTGCAATTAAATATTTAGACATCAAAACACAACACTAAGTTACACACAACAGCACAGCAAACAGCTACAAATAAACCTTTATAAGAAAAATGTATAACACTTAAAACAAATTAAATTGATAATTAACAGCTAACATATACTTAAGCTAGCTAAAATAAGAACTTAAAAATGTTTTCTTCATAATGAAATAAAACTGTATAACTCTTCAATTTTTCAACTTTAATCATTTTTATATCCGTTTCCATATTTTTAAATGTAAGTATAATTATTTAAAAAACGAAAAAGGAAAAATATACGTGTTCGCTAATAAACAGACCTGGCTTTGATCGAGACGACTTTGCCGCCAACGGGCATATTTTCCTTGACATAAATCGGCCCATAGATGGTATGATCCCAGACGGGCGGATTGTTCGCACGATCGACAACATCGATCTGCACCTCAACCGTACGTGAGAGCGGCGGGTAGCCCTTGTCTTGGGCCATTGCCTCTAATTTGTATGTTTCACGCTGAACGTTTATTGTATGTTAATTTATGTTCATTTTTTTTTCAATGATTTTTTTGGTTTTTTTTTTATCAAAAATGTTGTACATAATTGCAAAAATTCGTACGACGTTGAAAATTAAGCAGAAAAGCAAAAAACAAAATGTATTATTTTTTTTGTTTTCGTTTCGTTCTCGTGTTTAAAAATTTTTATGAAAATCGTAAGAGAAATAAAAATAAAATTTATTAAAAATGAATGGAAGTAAAAAAGGAAACCAACACCTTTGGGGGTCTTGCATGGCCTAGTCTAATAAAAATTTAAAAGTAGGGAAAAGAAAATATTCAATCTAGGAATATCAAATCATATATAACAATATTTAAAAAAATGATTCCGTTATTATCTCAAACTTTTTTTTCGTTTTTCAATATGTACTACAAATACAACAAAAATTTATTTTTATGCAGTGCAAATAATTTCATTTGATTTCATGAAGTCTCGACACTAGCCTTGAACAAAATATGCATTGAAATGAAAACTAACAAATTGAAATAAGATTGAATAAAGAAAATGGCAAATTGCTCTTTTAAAATAAAAACAGCTATAAATAATGATTTTATATGCAATTAACTTAAAATGGGAATTTGTGCATTTTGGTTATAGTTTTTAAAATAATTTTTTAGCATACGTTTCGTATACGATTGTAAACATTTGTGGATGTTGTTTTTTTCAGGCAAATCAACTTTATATCGAACTGAAAATTTGAAGTTGTTTTTTTCTGTAAATCTACATCACAAATCGAAAATGATGTCTAGCCTGGAAAAAAGACCACCCACAATTTTACGTTTTACAATTTCCGCTCAACTATTGTTTTTTAACATTTTTTCTTTGTTTTGTTTTCGCTTATGCTGTATGTTATTACCTTCGTTTCTCCTTTATCTTACATTTGGTTTAGTTTTAGAAATTACCTTGTATTCCTAGAGTATGCTCTTAGCTTTGTTTAAGAACTGCAACCTTGTATAGAACTTAATAATGCAAGAAATTTCATTTTGGCAAATCATAATGCAAATAAGAAAACCAACACCAATTGTCCAATTTACGCAGATTTTTTGTTTTGCTTTTTGTTATGTTTATGTTATGTGAGTGTACGTGTGTGCTTGCTTTAGAAGATGTGTGTATTTGAAGAGTATTTTCACTTAAATCAGATTCGTTTCGACAGGATTTTGGGTTAGCAAATCCAATATGCCATGGAGCGTAGGCCAAGCCAAGCAGCGGCAAAGGAGAGAAGTACAAAATACAAAAGGCTTTTAGTACGCGCCAAGGACGCCAGCTATTGGCGTGTGCTCGTACTAAGAAACACCAACAACACCAACACGGGCTTAGTTAAAAAGCACAAAAGCACAGCAGTGGTGTAGGACGTTAGTAGGAAAGCTCAACAGCGTTGGTGTTTTGTTGATGTACAAAATATTTTATTGATGTGGCGCTTTTATCTTACGATAAAGCACAAAAATCATATCGTAAAGCGCCACGCCAAAAGTTGCACTAACTTATGTTAGGTGTTAACAGTTAGTTTGGAGTTAGAAAGTTAAAATGTTAACGAGTAGCTTAAAAGTTAAGTTAGCAGCGGCGCTGTTAGGCATTCTGTTAAGTACTGGTTGTTACGTTATTATGATGTTAACTTGTTAACTGTTTTGTTAATAGAGAGTCTGTGGTTTTGTGTGAGTCGTTGGTTAAGCTGCGCATACAAACCTTGCCTTAACCGATGTTACAACCGTACCCACAGTTACATTCTCGCGTATGTGTATGGGCCCGTGAACGCTGCGATCCCAAATGGGTGGCTTATTATTGCGATCGACGACATCTAACTCAACATCGACGTCGGCATATGAGGGCGGGTTGCCGCGATCCGAGGCGCGCACGCGCAAACGATAGCGATCGCGCTGTTAAGTTAATGTATTCGTGAGTGAGCGTGATTTGAGTATTTGAATAAGCGTTAAATACAGTCTGATTGCATGTAAGTGTGTATTATGCTATTCTACATTCTGCATTCTACAGCATTTTCTACAAAAGAACGCTTGCTGCAGAATGTGATCAGAATATTGAATGCGGGCGCTAGATTGGTTAAGTAATTTTACAGAGCAGCGCACAACTGTTTTGTCGTATGTTGTTAACAGTGCATTTACAGAATGTTAGCATTACGTAGCGGTTCGTGTATGCGGTTTACGTTTAACGTAACATTCCTGTTTTTTGTTTTCTTTATTTCCCTTTCTGTTTTTAGTAAATAAATATTAAAATTAATTATGATACTTAAAATTTAAAAAGGAAAAATATTAATCAAATAAACCATATAAATGAAAAGACAGCAAATGAGTAGTTAGGGTTGGCAGAAAATTATATATGGGTTTTTCACGAAACGTGATCTTATGGATAAGTAACGTTTGCGGATATTAGCTTTGGATTTTTCGATTATGTAATGCATATTGTTTTTTTTTATTTTTGTTTGACGAGACTATTTATAAACCCCTAATCTACAGCATATAGAGATAGGTTGTTAACACTTTTGCCATGTAGTTAAGGAACCTGAGCACATATAATTTTTTTTGCCTGTTGTTAAGTTATTTACAAATTTAACACAGTTAAATATTTTATATTAATATTTATACTAGCTTCTTGTTAGCTCGACGTACATAGATGGTTAACACGAAATGAATGTTACTGTGATTAACATTGTCATCGTCATTATTACCAGCAACAACAATAATGATCCACTTTTTACTTACAGGATAACAACCCTAAGTCGTAGTAACAATTTTTTTTATTGTTGGTCGAGTTTTGACATATTTTTGTAAATTGTTTCATCATCATAAAATTAAAAAAAAGAAAATAAAATTATAACATTTCAATATCAAATTTGTACCTAATCTATTTTAAAAGTGAAATCAGAAAGATATTCTTTTAAATTAAAAAAATTAAAATTTTAAAGTGCAGTAAATCAAAAATTCTTTAAAAGACGCTATAATCAATTTTGCGCTACTTATCCTAAAAAATGTTCACTTAACAAGCATTCCTCATTTTTTATTTCATGCGTGAAATATCGTAAAAAAAATTTTAAAAAACTACCCAAAAATTGCTTCAAGGAGACCTTCAAAAATACACATAGTCTCGGCAAAAAAAGTTTTCAAAACGTGTTTTTTCTTTTTTTGTTTTTGTTATCTGGGATATAGGATTTTTAAAATTATTTGCTTAGATTTGTAAGTAGGAAAAAAAGAAAAAATAATCAAAAATAAATTAAAAAAATGTAAGTAACGATGTTCAAAAACAGTTTTCATCGCCTTCATTTATTTGTAATAAATGATTAGTAATAATTCTTTTCGCACATTTGTTTTAAGTTCTACTTAATACCACAGAAAAAATGCCCAACTGTCTTAAGCAGCGTTAAAGCGTTTTCTTATGTAGTCATATTTGATGTTAAGCAAACCCGCGCCCTTTTAATATATATGAGTTGTCTTTTTTTTATTTTTATGCAGACACCAAACCGTTTAGATTATATATTTTTGGTTGTGTATTTTGTTTTAAAAAATGTTAAAAATCAATTTTATTGCATTGTTGTACTTTTCATGATTTTCGCCAATTTTTTTTTTTTAATATTCGTTTTAAAGCACTATAAACTAAACTAAAAAAAAAAATTAATGAAACAAAAAAAATTATTTCATAAATTTTTTCAAAAAAACTTGCACTGCTTTGCTTTTCTCAACAATTACTTCTTCATTTTGATACTTCTTTTTCTTTTTCATATTATTATTTTTTTTTTTTTCGTTATTATTTTTGGCTTGCTGTGACCAACGTAACTACTTTTACAAATGCAACTTGGTACTGTGCATTGCTTCTGCAGTCACAATAAAAACAAAAAAAAAATTACTTATTTGAAACTGAAAAAAAGGTGCAGTTGAAATAAAAAGCGAAACACTGAAAATAAAATACTTTCGTTAGCCGTAGTTGAGTTTAAAAAAGAAACTCGTAAGAAAATGTTCAGACCTAAACTGCTCGAGTCGCTTGAGGCGCCATTTCGACGCTTTAAGTTGGTTTTGTTAGTAAAAACGAAAAATGTTCAAGCTTAAATAAAGATTTTTCATTTATTTTGGGTTTCTTAAAAATCTTTGGTTAGTTTAAATGAAACAAAAAATAAATAGAGAAAAACATAAATGCAGACATTAAATAAAAACTTTGGATAGCAAATGCCTAGAGCTTTTTTTTTTTTAACAGAAAATAATAATAAAATATATTTTTTTTCTAAAAGTTCAAAAGTAAATTATAGCAAGCGAACACTTACGTCAAGTGGCTTTTTTAACACTATCCAACCGGATTCCGCTTGTATATCGAAATATTCCAGATCATTTGGATTAAATGGTGCACTGAGACTGTAAACAATTGCGCCATTGTTATCGGCATCCTCATCGGAAGCGGAAACTCGCAAAATGTTCGTGCCGATGCTGGCATCCTGTTTCACGTTTTCGACGTATTTCTGTTTGCATACAAAATACGAAATCGTTAGCGACAGTTAATATATTAAATTAATTGTATTTTATATAAAATTATAAATTTGTAATGATATACTTGTATATAAATTTTAAAGTTTTTAATAACAAAAAGTTCAACTTAACACTATACATAATTAACAGCAAAAAAAAATTAACTCACCTGACGATCGAATAATGGTGGATTGTCATTGACGTCCGTGATCTCCACAGTAAATGAGCAGACACCCTCAAGACTCGGCTCACCTTGATCGGTTGCCTTAACAGTCACTGAGACGAATTTGCCATCGTCGCCTTCGCGGTCGAACACTTTGTTCGTCGACACCTCGCCAGTCTCCTCGTCCACAGTGAACTTGGTGCCCTTCTGATTAGGTTGCTGTACAATTGAATACTTGACCTGTCGATGGGTGGGCGAAGGCGTGCAACATTAGTAACGAATAACAGCAAGGAGTATTTTGTAATTTGCTACTTAGAAGTGCCGCCCCCGACAAATAAATTCAGACTATAATTTCACGAACATGAACTCACGAAAACGCCAAGGCAAGCCCCACACACGCAAGCTAACATCCTCTGTGTAATAAGCTTTTGTAACGATTGTGTGGTAATTTTTCTTTGTTTCAAACAAGGCTGATTTTTTTTATTTTTTCTTTTTTCATACTTATTTTGGCCACGAATGTAAAACAAATTGGCAACGACTGCTGTTATTTGTAGTGAAACATGTTTTACACTTGACATAATTAATTAATAACCCAACTGCCGAGCGTTGACTTTCTACATGGAAAACTCACCTGTCCGTTGACGCCCTTGTCCTCGTCGGTGGCCACAACCTTTATCACTGGACTGCCATTGGGCGCGCCCTCCTCCACTTTCGGATAGTACGTGCCGCAGTCCTTAAACACTGGCTTATTATCATTCACGTCCGTTATGAAGACTACGACGACTGCGGTCGAGGTGTGTATAGTCTGATCGCCATTCGCACAGCACGAGCCATCGTCCATCGCTGTCACATTCAGCTCGTACTTATCACGGTCCAATGATATGGCTTTGTTGTGCAAACGTATGACACCCGTGATGTCCTCGATCACAAACTGGCCAGATGAGGTGCCGCCGCCAACGAAGCCGAAGCGCACGTTGTCGCCATCCTTATCGGATGCGACGACAGTTGTGACAAGCGTATTCGGCCCAGCGTTCTCATCCACATTTGGCGTGTAGACTTGCTGTGAGAACTTCGGCTCCTCATCGTTCTTATTCTTGGTGTACACGCGCACTGTTGCTGTGCCCGACTTGGGTGGTTCACCTTTATCCTTGGCCGTTACAATGAATTCATAATAGGCATTATTATTGTCCGCATCGAGTTGCTTGTTATTCACAATGATGCCATTCGAATCGACAGCAAAGTGATCGTCCGATACGAGATATTCGATTTCGGCATTTGCACCCGAATCGGCGTCCATGGCCTTCACGCGCAATATGCTTGTGCCCAGCGGTATGTCCTCATCGACATTGTGCGCCTGATAATCGGGCAGCTCGAATTTGGGTGCATTGTCATTGACATCGGTGACGCGTATGGTGAGCTGCAAGTTTAAGGTAGAGATTTAGGTATAATTCTGCAAAGCGAGACAACGTTTGAAATGAGACTCACCTCGACGGAGGTTGAAAAACCACCCGAGTCCTCGGTAGCTGTGACAATCAACGAGTAGACATGCGGCTGACGTAAATCCTCAAAATCCAATTCTTTGGCAAGCTTAACGATGCCTGATGAGGGTCCAATGTTGAACGTGCCAGCGCCTTGGCCTTGTGCTTTAAGTGTGTAGCGTATTTCACGATCTGCAAAGGATTTCGCCTTAACGGAGATGATGCTGCAAAGCAAACGAAGGAAATATTAAATAAAAAAATTGCAAGATTTAACTAATATATATATAACACGTAACATGCACATCATTTTATTACTGTGGCAGCAGTTGCCATTTGGATTTCTGGTCTTTTCCAGTCTCATTTACATTCAAACATAAAAATGGTTGAGCATTCAATAACTTACTCTGAGTCCTTTTTCTGATTCTCGGGTATCTCGGCCTCATAGCTGGGCATGTAGAATTGTGGTGCACGTTTGCCGCCCACAATGGACAGACGCTCCTCGGGCGTGCTCTGAAAGCGACGATCATCCACTTTCCCATTCTGATCTTCGGCCTTCACGTAAAGCACATACTCCATGTCTAATTGAAAGAGGTCGGTACCACGCGTTCGCACAACTCCCGAACGTTCATCGACCTCGAAACGACCTCCCGTGCGATCGCGTACAATGAAGTAGTGTATGTTATGATCTGTATCTGGATCGCGGGCTTGCAGCGTAAAGACGGGCGTATTGGGTGGCGCATTCAACTGGACGACAGCCTGCATAGGCAGTGGACGGTTAATGAAGTAGGGTGGTTCATCGTTTACATCTTTGACGTGTATAATAACGCGTTGATTGTCTGTATATTTGATGCCTGCTGAAAGAAGCAACCAAAAAGGAAAAGCAAAAAAAAGGTATCAGTAAATGAAGAAAGACATCCAGAAAAAGAAAAAAATGTTTATGCTATTGTTTGGCTCATTTATTTATTTCCTTTTTTTTTTCACTCACACAAAAGAATACTTTGACAAAGAGACCTTGTGCTAGCTAAAAAAAACCCGCTCCCCAAGCGAATGGAATTTGATACAACAGTAGCACTTTGCCATTTGAATGCAATGAGCTGTAAAACTATGTAATACAACAAACAAAAAATAATGAAAATAAAAAAAAAAAATAAAAAAAAATGTAATGAAATGCTTCACAGACAGTGCTTTAGGCCTGTAAACATTTAAAGCGCTTGCTGGTATTGCTTAACTGTAGTTACTTTTTAGCCAAAATTCTAAAAAAAAAAATAAAAATGAAAATTGCACAAAAAAAAAAAAAAATAGGAAGAAAATAATCAATACAGCTCAGAGAGCGCGGTTTGCTTGAGTAGTCCATTGCTTGAACACCTGCCAGCTAGCGTTTATACTGCTCTGTGTTGGAGTTTGCTGCTATGCGTGCACGGCATGTCTACGCCGGAAAATGGCAATCATGTAGTTGCCATTAAAGCAAATACAGCAAGCAGCCTTAAAGGTAAACCGGCGCTGATGAGACGCTTGCTTCGCTTATTAGAAAAGTATGCAACACAAATAAGACGGACGGTTTGCCATTGCGGATATACTCGGGTTAACATACACAAAGGAAACAACCAAAATGAAAAATGAGAAAGCAACAAAGCAAATAGGAAAAGAAAAAATGAGGCGCAAACTGTACATAGGGGCGTATGTGTAATTTATATATATAAAGTGCGCAAAGGGTCGCAATTTTTCGTCTTGTTCGGTTTCGCTTCTGCTGCGCATACAAACAAATAAACAATAAGAAACAACATGAAAAAACAACGAAATGAAAAATATTCCTGCGCAAATGGTTAGAATTTCAATTTACACAATGAAATGGCATTTTGTGTAAACCTTTACTTTGCATGTGCAAGACTCCCGACATCATCCCCGACCGCTAGGTTGGGTTTTGCATGCCATCGTAGAAAATAAATTTCCATTTGGTTTTGACAAAGTTCGAGCAATCGACGCGAAGTACGCGTAGTACAGGACCAAGCAGAAACTTGTTAGTACAAAGTAAACGGCATTTTAAATTAAAATTTTCTCTGGTCGGTCTGTTCACAACATCTATGTTCTGCATCAATGTCTGAGTTGGGAGTTGCGCTTTTGAGTGAAAGTTTTTTAAGTATTTGATTAAGTGATTGAATTGAATTGATTTGCTTTCATTTATTATGCTTAACCTTGATGTACTTGTTTTCTTTTAATTAACTTAGTTGCAGCATCCAGAAATGTGGTTTTGAAATAGCATAGCATACATTTTCACCATCAATAAGCAGAGCTTGGTAAGTTTATATCATTGTACAACACTCCATAGTTCGTATAAAAGCCACATATGGTAATGAAATAGTTAAGAATTTAAAAGTACAACTCGCCAAAAATTCTTCGTGACAATGAAGACTTAGGAAGACGGTAACAAATACTTGGGTTTATTGTACCTTGAGCAGGTTAATATATTGTGAGGGAAAAAAGTTGATTTTCAAGATTGAGTTGCGTAGGTGCCTTTCAAGCAGCGGTTGAAATCGTTTTACATAATTGTGTATTCCAATAATCAAGACGTAGATTTACTGATGCAGCTGTTTGGGAAAATCAGAAAGGTAGGACATAAATAAATCGTAAACCAGACAAAATGGCGACTGCCAATGCCCACACTTGGTTACGCAAAGTTATAAAACTGAAAAATTGTAATTTTGTCTATGTGGCCGTTATTTAATTTATTTCCGCTACTTATGTTCTATAATGTTGACATTTTTCTTTTTCCTTTTTTATGATTATTTACGCCCTTATGCTGCAAAGGAGATTCAATTGAAAGCGCACGGTAAATAGAAACAAGTAACAAGCAGCGCATCCTGTGCAAGGACATCCGCTGTCGTCTGTGACATCGACAATGCTAATAACACCAGCAACGTTAACTACGGCAGCAACATAAATTGCTGAATGCGTTGCAATGTTGACTGCGCAACTACTGCCAGGAAGCTAAGAGGATGACAAGGATGGGCAGGAAAGGTAAAGTCACAGTTGAAATTAAATTTCATGTTGCATTTTCTGACGTTCACTTCGTTTTACACAGTGCAATTCAGTAGCCAAGTTAAGCCGTCAATTGTCACCAACGAATTCAATTTTTATGCATTTGCGATTTTAAATTATATTTCCATTTGCCAGCACATATGCGCAGCAGTTCATGTTTGGCCAAGACAGCCATGTCAAATGCAAACACAGAAAGCAAACTCTGATGCAAACGAAAACGGCAACGAACAGAAAATACTTTGCTGTCAAATGTAGCAACAAAAAAAAAAAAAGATCTGAAAGTAGCCAAGTCGCAGGAAGTCGATGCTTGTCAACAACGGCACAACTGTCGGTTGCTGCTTGTCATCGCAAATAAGTGAAATAAGTTACTCGACGACTCTGCGTCTAGTCTGATTGGAAGCTCAGCGCAAGTCGTGCGCATACGTGAGCGTGTGTACGAGTAGATGCGACATGCAGCAGCAGCAGCAGCTCCAACAGCACTTGAACGCTTGACAAGCACATGCAGGAAAATAACTCTTCGCAGATACTTGCGTCAAAGAACACTACACAACAGAACGACCTGCAAAGACACCCCGCCTGCAACGCAGACACTCACAACTCAGCCGGTTAGTAATCTTAAGCAGCACCCACTCAAAGGCTCATGTCTGTCGTCATTCCGTGCTTTGTACATCTTTGGGCTGCATGGGCTGCTTGTGTGAGCTTTTGAGCCATGCTTTCTTGCCAAGTGCCAAGTCCAATACTCGTACAAAACGCGCCGCGTCTGCTTTATGTGCTCCACGCCCATTAATCCCCTGAAACAATAAACGCCTTTGTTTGTCTACTTTTAGGCGCGCATTGACTTTGGCTGAGCATGACGTAGCGTCGCGCAGCTTGTCATGGTGTCACTCGTGCCGGCCTGTTCAACAACGCCAGCTCATCCCTTGTCACGCTTAATACGCTTAGCCATTGTTTTAGCCAGGGGCTTCGGGCACAAGTTTGATGTCAGATTGCAGAATAAATTCTGCAACTCCTTTGCGCTTATACGAAAAAAAAATAAAATAGAAATTCACCAAGAAAAAAGAAAACAGTCAGAAAATTGCAGCATTTCCGTTGTTTGCCTTTTGTTTAAGACTTTGGCTTCAGCCACAGCCTCAAACTCAGCCTCACATAGGGCCATATTTTGGCTTGCACAACTCAATGGGGTGGCTGGCTGGCTTGGCTGTTTGCCCGTACCGACCATTTCGCTGTGTGTCTAAGGTTTCACTGTGTTTAATGTTTGAAGTGCAAGTCAAACAAACAAAAGCTGATGTTGCTGTTGCTGCTACGGTGCGCTACGTTTTTGCTTTTTCCCCAAAACAAGCCTCGTCCGCCACCTTTACAGAAAACCAACAACGCGCCAGCAAGCAGCATCATGATTTCGGTGATTGTTGTTGCAAACACATTGTTAAATCCCCTGTCAGCATTTATAAACTCGGCTTTACGTTGAATCATATGCAGCAACTTGACTTGACATGTGCCCACAAAACATAAGCTAAAAAAACCAAGCAGTGAAATACATACAAACAAATAAAATAAAATAAAAATCCAAAAATTATAAAATAAAGAAAACACACAAAGAATTACTGAAAATATGCAAAAAGCTTCAAAATGCATGAAAATCATTTAAAATATATTTCAAAAGCATTTGGTTTACGCTTCATTGCCTGCTCACGGCACAAATATTTCATTGCCACAGCCCTGACAGCATTTACGTATAACCTGGCCAAACAATTGATACTCGACTTTCGCATAATCAAGGTGAAAATGCTGCGGGTGTTGCCAGCTAAGTCCCTTTTTGTTATATACGCATGTACAAATATTTATCATTCTTTCATACACATTCATCCAGCTGCCAAGCGCATAGCGGTTTTGCACCTTATCCTTGATTAAAATGCAGTCAAGTTGAAACTTCCTTGCCAGCCATAAGCATTGAGCTTTAAAATGTTGTGGTGCTACTCGAATACTTCTGAGTTTATTGCATGAAATGAATTTCTTCATTATTCTGTTTGGTATTTTATGAACTCAAAGCAGATACAATATGATATACATTCATATCTGTGGGTGTGTGTGTGTGTGAAAGCTGCCAATACTTATACATATATATATATATATAAACTTCCGTATGGCTGGCGGTTGTTTGCCAAACTTTTGCTTTACTGCTTGCTGTAGTGAAACAAAATATGCGCAGATTTTGCTACTAAGCCAAAAACCAAAAAGTATTTTAAAACAAAACCAGATAAAATATTAAGTATCCAGAAATAAGCGGATACGACCTTACAAAATCTATGCTAGTGGTTAAGAAATAAGCTTGAAAATATTTTATTAAAATTACAAAGTAAAATATTTGCGTTGTTGAACAAGAAAGCAATTTGAGTTGCCTGTCGAAGTTTAGAATATTGCCTTCTGGTTTTCTCAGTTTATTATTATTTCTTATTTTTGTTTTTTATTTTTCGCTGACTTCATTACGGTCATGGCGAATCATAAAAATTTGTCAAATAAAAATGACAACTAATGCAGTGAGTTAGTCAAGTGACGCAGGCAGATCCAGCCAGCTAGCAGAAGAAGAAGCAGTAGCAGCAGCCAGCTAAAAGGGACCGCAAGCTGTGCCTGCAGTAGCGTGAAAATTAACTCAATTGGCAACTGACATAAAGGCAACAAGTCACAGATTGTCGTTGATTGAGTTGCTTTGCAGTATTAACGCCTCGGTCAGGTAACAGTAGCGATCACAACAGCAACTCTAGCAGCAACATCATCATCAACAACAACGACAACAAAAAACAACATGTCGACATCGAAGGCAGACCGGTTGAGAGTAAATTGGCAATAAAATACGCACACGGGAAAAAATGAAATATACTTTGACAAAGTGACTAAGGATACTCGAAGTTGTCCTACGTTGCTTACCTACAGACACAGATTTTTGATTGCCTTATAGCTGCTTTAGTTAGAAATTCATTATGATTTCTGATTTGATGTAAAGTATGCCTATTGAAATGCTAACTTTGACATTAACTCCAAACCATCTGATAAATTTCTGATTTATGTTTAATTTTGTAGGCATAATTGAAACTAAGGGGATGAGAAAACTTCCTACAAGAGGAAAAAACAAAAAATATTCAGCGAGTCATTGTTTGTAAGTGAAGAGTTACAGCTACACAATTGTACAAATCAGATATAAGACAGTGCAGGTCAATCTGAAGCATTACGGAAACATGTACTCAGAACACTTGCTAAGCATACAAGTTATTTCGCTGTTTACTGAAGCAAATTATAAATAAGTGAAATTCACACATTATTCTTTTTCAGTGTAGTGTAGCTTGCAGCAACGACTGGCATACTGTCATTGCAACAAATTGGCAGTTGCAGATAAAATTGCCTTCCCTTTCTCTTCTGCTGCTGTTGCTGTTGCCTGGCTGAGCATGATTTCAGCTGCAGCTTCGCTTGTGCTTCGGCAATAAAATCGTTTATTTTACAAAGTGTCAAATTTCCATTTAAGCGACACTTGATAAGATACTCCAACTGCCAGCCAGTCAACCAGCCAAGCATGGCGCAGTTGGCGTAGACTGCAAAGCCTTACACTGCCGATGCCGCTGTTTATGCGAATTGAGTTATAAAACATTTTCATAATTATTACTTGTGGCTTGACTTAGCGTGTCATTAAAAAGCAGAGATTATGCGTGGATTATAGGCAAGGCAATAGCTTCGCCATTTATTGGCCGCCACACACCAGACGAAGATGTCACCAACTGATGTTCACATCAACGAAGATACTTCTTCGCCAGTGCTTCATTCGTTCATCTTCGATGCTTGCAAGTGCAGCAAAAAATTTAATTGCCAATTTGTGGCTAAGCTTGAGTAAATACGAATATTGCACGCTATTAAATAAATTAATTAAGCAAATGTGTGCGCGCGCTTGGCCGCTAAGGGTTCAATTAAAATTTACGCGCGACTTGCGCTGATCCGCGATCCATTATTGTTTCCGAGGCGTTGCCACGTAACGAACAAAAAACTACTGCTGCTGTGTGAATTTTAAAAAGGCTGCCAGGCTATGAGGCTGCAAGTGAAGTTGTCCTGTACTATAGACGCATCCTCGACGCATACACTCAATATGCAGCAGCAAGTGCGAAGCATTAAAGCAATATTAATGAAATTCTCTGATATTTTTATGCGCAGCCAGTTCTCGCGCTTATCAGCAGCCTCCCAGCTTGCCACCCACACATCCGCCCAATGGCTGTGCACCTGCAAGTTACCTGCCACTTGGATGGAGCTCATCAGTCTCAGTGTGTTCGTTATCCTTTGCGCCTTGAGCTTGATTAAGTTTTGCGGGCGTCCGTTGCTACGTGTTTGCGCGCTGATTGCAATTTTCTGCGTTCGCAAAATTACGATATTGGCTGGGGTAAACGATGTTTAAGAAGCATAGCTACTCGCTGCAGGGCATCATATGAATTGCCAGCAACTCAGTGTAGTGCTCGCCTGATTAATGACTTCACGCGCGTGCTGCACTTAATAAAAACTCATACCGAAAGTGTAGCTTAAATCATATCATAGCCACCGCCATGATAGTTTCAGTTGACAGCTCGAAAAGTTTTGCGCAAGCTTTTGTTTTAGCCAACAAAGCCAGACAAACCGAGCTCATGACACGCATCGCTTTGACCATAAAGTGTTTTTTCTTTTTTGTACTAAAAACACAATGAAGCAATTTTCACGAATCATCAACCTGCAACGTTTAACTGTGAACTCCTGGGTTCAGCGTGTGCGTGTGCACAACGTGATAGATATACGAGTGCAACAATAACAACACATATTCAAGTAAAATGTCATTTGAAACACCAACCAAACATTTGTTGAACAATGCCAACCTTCCGTAAATGACTTTATTGTTGTTTTCGTTGGTTTTATTGCTGTTTTTACAGCCAAGAGCTAGTGCAAATTTTAGCATTTTAATGAGTGTGGTTGGCAACTCTGGCTCCCGTTTAGGTCAGCAAACCGCCCACAATGCTCAGCCGCTATCCAAATTGTGCACCTTGCAACAGCAAACCAAACATCAACTAAAATTACAGCAACAATAATAGTTGCCAAATGAAAACCATTCTGGCGCAAGTGTTGCTTTTTGTTTTATTTTAATAACATTTTTTTTTTTTTTCATCACGCTCAATGTCCGGGCAAGCCGGGTTAGCCCAACCGGCCAACCAGCAACCAAAGCCAAACAAAAAAAAAAATTGTGAAATAAAATTTTGTCCATTCACTTAAAACAAAGTGCCACACAATATGCTGCAAATTTGTTGCAAAGGGGGCAAAGGAAGCAAGGAGGCGGGCAGACATCCAGCCATGGTAGCATGCGACGTCATGCCGTGACAATTTGTTGTGCCTCGTGCCGTGCACCCGCTACATCACGTTGCTGGCTCTGCCAGTGCTTGCAGTTGTTATGCAAATTTTTGCGCGATGCTTCTGTTTAAAATTTTTTTTCCTGTTTTTGTTTTATTTTAACACTTTTGTTGGTGTTTATATAATACTCGCTTAAAAACTGCAAATAATTTTTTAAGCCTTTAATGGCTTGTCAAAATTTATTGCATTTAGATAAAATGGCGGTTTTTTAAGCTTTCACTGATCCCCCTCGATTTTATTGAATTATTATATTATAAATGCTTTAGTAACAACAGCGTGGAATGCCATTGTTATCAGTTACCGATTCTTACTTATACGTATGTTATTGTTATATAATGAATTACTTTTTTTTTAAATTTAATCCAAAAAATTTATCAATTAACGACTGATACTTATAAATGGTTATTGTCATACAATGAATTAGATTTTCTTTTTTGAATTGAAACTAAAACAAAATAAGCTGGATTAATTGTTTACGGTGAAATTTTATATTCTTTGCTATATATAGAAATATACATTTCAGCGTAATAAAAAAGTGATATGTTAAACTTCATGTTTTGCCAAGCACTGCAAATATTCAATTGGTACTAAATTGTATTCTATTACTGAGTTACTCAAAAGGAATATTATGATAATTCACAAAATCAACGCAAACATTATTCAAATAATATGTTGCCCAAATTAAGACTAGACTCAACTCGATTGAAAGATCCGCAGAGCAATATTGCACTTAACAATTTTGAAAAATGCAAAACGGGTTTATATGTTACCGATGCCTTATAGCAACCGAACATTAGAAACAGAAATAAGTGCTAAATCAATATCGGAAATGAGAAAATCTATTTCTAAGTTACTTTACAAGTTTCGTATGATGAACTTTAATTGGCTTTGAATGACTCAGAAAAAAGACCAATCACCAATCCTTCAATCAGGAGGTGTTAACGTTTTAATCATGGTCAAAACGTTGCGACCTGGTCTATAATTTTCGCAATAGAATACGCCTCGGCGACTCAGAGAGCTAATCTGTTAATTTGTATGCCACAAAAGACGCATTGATTTGTGCACATTTTCTGCCTCGATTGGCAATCAGTGCTCAGTCGTACGTGTGATGTTGTGTTATGCTGGTCAAATCAGCTCACGCTATTTTTATGATTTAATATTTGCGTTTTATGCACGATTTAAATCAAGTAGCATAAATCACTTGGCACTTAATTAGCTTGGTTTGGGTAACATAGACGCATGTCCAGGCATGTCTAGATAAATACTTTGTGCTTTATGTGTTAATATTTCGCCTGCATTTCATGGTCTTTTGCCAGACAAAGCACAAAGCAAACACCGATAAAAATCAGTTGCTGGCATAATAATGAACTCCATAACATGGTTGGCCAATAGTAGGAAAGAAAGAATTCATATTCTACTTGCCAACACTGACATGGTCAGGCGTGAACACAAAATGGCCCCGAGGAGCGTTCACTTTGCGTGGCCACGTTACGCCTTCAACAAGACCAACAACACAAACCACAGCCAGACAGAGTAGCCAAGAGCGTGTCGTACCCAATACGCTTTTGTATGTGTGCAAGTCAGTTTTGTATGTGCTGCTGACCAGTTCCGCTTCGTTATTGTAATAAACGCAATTTATTTTATGAATTATTACTGCAGCGCTCGGCAAACAGGATACGCTGCACAGGATCAACACGGAAAGCAACCGAAGCTGAACGGCAAGAGTGTGAGTATGAGTAAGAGAGTGGCAGCAGTTCTGGCAAAAAAAAATGCATAAGTAAATAATGGTGGACTAGAAATATCCTGTTACTATACCAACCCAAAAAAAAAAAAAAAAACAAAACAAAATGTAAAAAAAGAGAAACTGAAAAAATTATATGCAAAAAAAGTGTTAAAAAATGGTGCAAATAGCAAACAAAAAACAAAAGAAAAAAATAATAAACGTGCAATGCTAACTGGCAACTATTGTTAACAATTGTTTAAACGTGGCGTTGAAATATGACCACGCGTTTGAATTACGTCGCTTGCTCCGCCAGCACCACCTCCATCAGCTGCATGGTCTTCTTCTTTCGTCGGTTCTTTTTATTTTTTAACATTTTAGTTGTTTTTTTTTTTGTTTGCATATTGTACAAATAAATTCTATTAAAACTTGTGATTTCATGCGCGCAGAAATTTATTTAAATTTTAAATGAAATTTTGCACAACAACTGCACGTAATGTACAACAGTTGCAACAGTTTTGCGCGCCACAATGTATGCAATTTAATTTGGCATTCACTATTATTTGTCTGCAGTTTCTTTCTATTATTATTAAAACTTTTTATGCTTTTGTGGAGTTGTTTTTATGATTTTTAGATTCGTTCTTTTTTTTTTCATGTGATTTTTGTTTTCGAACTAGCGAAAGAAAACCGCGGAAAGCTAACCGAATGTAAACCCACAAAAAAAACTAAAACTAAAAAGTCAGAGAATTAAAAAAATTAAATAAAAATGCAAAAAAAGTGAAAAATACTTTCATTGTTAGATATTTATTTGCCTAGTATTTAAGTTGTCCATTTTTAGGAGTAAAACAAAAAGAAATACATATGAAGAGTGAGTTTCGGTATCGGGGAAAAAGCCATGCCTACACTTTAGCATTTCAATGTCTACTTTTCGCACTTTGTAAATTTCTACAGTAAGTCCGTGTTACCGTTTGATACGGAAGCTAGTTAATATGAAAATCGCCTCTCTCTCAAACCAAATGCTGAACTTATGAGGTTGCCTAATGGGTGTTATATGCCAATTTTACAGCAATGCATACAAATAGACTCAAAAACATCACAACTGATATTGATCACAAAATAAGAGCATTGAAAAAAACAAAATCAAATGAAGTCGTAATAACAGAACAGGCAATCGAGTCAAGAAAAACAACAGTAACGCAGTTAACAAGAAAAGTTACTCATGTGTACTTGTTTTTGGCAATAATTTTTCAAGCATCAATGGAAAACAGCAGCACGAAAACAACATGTGGAAAATAAGAAAAACAAGTGGATATGTTTGCGAAATTGTTATACCCTTTACTCACTACAATAAGCATATCCATTGCTAAAAGCGCAGTGTTGATATAGGATATCTTCGGATATGCAGGCTACGTTCAGCATCAGTGCACAGTTTTGCAAAGATGCACTGCTCATGCACGACGAGCTGTTGCCACTGCCTAACTAATGCGTAAAATATATTTACGTCTGTGAGCATGATGCGGCTGTACTAACACAGTTTGGAATTCCGAAAATGCCCATACTGCAACAATTATGCTTGGCGGCTTCACTTGTATTTTCAGCAAGAAAAAACAGAAATAAAACAATTTGAAATTAGGGGAAATCAAGAGAATGGCATATAATTGGTTGTTTTTGCTTTGCACATCTAGTTCTTTGTTGTTTACATCCTATAACAAAAAATAGAAAAGGGTATATAGAAGTTGTGCAAATGCAGGTAACAGGCAGAAAGGCAAGTCGATTTAGATATGTCCGTCAGGTTTTCTGTCCGTTTGGCTGTATGAACTCACAGATCTCGGATACGGTTAGACCTACAACAATTAAATTTGGCACGAAGATTCTCTTAATCCATAGGAACGTTCGGCCGAAAAATTACTCTTATTAAATTTTTTTTGATTTTAAACTGGGTACAGGGTATTCTACAGTCGGGTGTGCCTATAGCCCTGCCTTTCCAGTTTTGATGAGCTTTTGTCAGTAATACCCCAAAACTGATATGACCATACATATGTTAAGAATTCAAAATTTTATATGCAAACACCATCGCAACAACGATCACCCTACAGGACACAAAGTCTTAGCCCAGATTTATGTCTTCAATTTAAACAGGATTATAAGCACTCATATCAACTCACATTCCGCTTCTGTTATTCTCTATTTGAAAACTACATGACCACACTCATTTCGTAGTGTATAGCAAAGTATTTGCATAGACATGTCTCCCTTGCATATTGTGTGCCACATACAAATTATTTCATGCGCAATCGAATGCCAAATAAATGCATACGCATGTAGTAACGACAAAACATTTTCATTTCCATTTCAATTTATTTTTTTTGGTTGCTGTGGTTGGTTTTGTTATTGCTATTTTTATTTTATGTTACTCGCAACTTAATGATGTTATGTAAAATTCAAAACAACAATAAATTCGCTTAAAAATAAAACTTTATGCAACACAAATTTATTACACAGAATAAATACGCAAGTGTATAGCCACAAATAAAAACTAAAACAACAAAAATAACAATAAAAGAGCAGGGATATGCCTGGCTGTAGAAAGTCTGCTGTCGCCACCGTTGGCTGGCATCAACGTCGCTTGGCATTAATTTTTATTCATTGCCGAGCAGGCAACGGAATTCATTTATTTTCCCCAATGTTAATTTATGTAAAGTTGCAACCTTGGCTTGCTTGCTCACGCCACCTTGCCATGAGAAATATCTGAAATTAATTTTGTTATTTGCAAACTGCAACGGAAAAGGAAAACTTTCACCACAGCAGAAACAACATCAGCAGCAGCTGCTGCAAAGTATGCAGGGAGCAACGCTTCACTTTGCGTAACTCTGTTGCAACGTTTTATGTGATTTTCCGCTGCCGCTTTTATTGTTGCTATTGAAGGTTGTGTTGTTGTGTCGTTAAAATAAAGAATTCCCTAACTCGATTGCTGCTGTCAACGTGTGCAACTGCGATTTCCAATTGCCATTTGAAACAATGCCATCGCGTTTTTTCGCGTAGTTGCCACGGTTAAATCGCCCGCACGGACAATGGATTTCTGCACGCACAATTAAGCCAAAAGCCATGTATATCAAATCAATAGGCAACGAACAATGTATGGCTGCTGTTGTTGATTATAATTGCCAACTAGAAAACGTTGGTCAGCCTGCAAACGCGTTTATGTTTGCACACGTTGGCAAGATAATCATATTCTATTTAGCGAACATGCCGCAAGCTTGACTTGCCTGTTTCATGGTTTTTATGCCAATGTGCGCCTACTTCAGACAAGAAACATGTTTTTCGTTAGTTTTATTTACTTGTTTTTCACCTGTTTAACTATTCCCAGGCCGTCTGCCGAGCACGTCTTATGTGCGCGTGTATGCATGCTTATAATTTTGAATGCCTACTTTTGTGCGTTTACTTTTCGTTTACGCTGAGCAACCCCTTATTGGCAGCTTCTTCTACTTCGCCTTCGTATTTTTCTTCTGTTATGTATACGTGCATCATTCTTACATTTCCAGCTGCTCTGCACTTACTCGAGCTCTGTGTGCTTCCCAGTCGTACCGCCACAAACGATTACCGTACAACTCCCCAGACATATGTAGCGCCGGCAGCCACCAATCGTGCCGTAGCTAGTCCTGCAAGTGCGCAGCATTTGAGTTGGTTGCCTTAGCAATGCTTACTGCGTCATTATTCAACAGTCGCCATTATTTTTCTTACTCACTAAACTCCCGTAAAGTTTGCACAGATTTTTTGGCAACGATTCATGTAAGCCGCATCCGCAGTCGGCGGCTGCCATGGCAACATTGCCTTCTGCCACAGCCCGCCATTATTGTATTTGTTACATTTCCTATGGTTTTTTTTCCTCATTTCTTCTCTACACAGTATGGCCTAGCTTTAGGCGAGGTGTGAGCTTTGCATGTGGTAGTCAGTTGCACGATTCAAGTAGAAATCTACGCTGCTGCTTGTGTTGTCTATTTATTTTATTTCCTGGTTGTTGCCAGCCCACCCGGACTGTCTGCTGACTGCCTGAGTACCTCCATGTCCGCCAGTTCACTTCTGTTAGTCCTCCATGTAGTAGTTGTTTACTATATGTTGTTGTTTCTGCTGTTGTTACATTTGCGCATTGCGAATGTGGCAGTTGACGTCCGACTATACCGTAGTACCGTACTTTTGCGGTTTTCCATTGAAGCTCACTTTTAACTACCGGCTTCAGTACATTTTGGGCTTGGCCATTAAGCATTTAACTGTTGGCGACAGTTGTTGTGGTTATACTCATTGTTGTGTCTTTGTGTTATGTTGCAAAATTCGCATTTACCATGTGTAACCACGTAAGTGCTGCGACTGAATACGAATTGTCTGGTTTGTTGAACTCACAACAAACCAAAAACAAAAAATCAAAGTAAAAATGAAAAAATATGAAAAGAAAAACTGCTTACAAGGTAACATGTCAAAAGCATTGCGACTCGAGTTTTAAGCTTAAAGTAAACCTTTTAACAAATTAGCGTTGCATGTCAGCCATTTGCAAGTCATAAACAAAAAAGCCCTTTAATCGCTTATGAGCTTATCGACCATCGAATTGACCCATTTTCGGGCAATTTGTAAAACCGCAAAAATCCCAATAGACGGCAATTAGTTGAAAAATATGCGCGGCAAATACACACAAAAACACGATAAAGAAAGGAACAACACAACCGCAACCCTCTAACAGCATAAATAAAATTGAAATTGGAATCCAGGCAAAAGCAAAATGAAGCAACAAATAAAAGTGCTTACAAATGCATAAATTATGTCAAAAGGCCAACAAATTACGCATACGCCACGGGTGCCTGTCTATGGCAACAAATTCGAGGCTCAAGGACGATCAAGGACCAACAAAAACAAAAAAACAAATTGAAACAAAATAACAAAATATATTTCAAAGCCACAAAACCTATTTTCCAAAAAGGCAAAATTCCAATTAGAATGCACAGTCGGAAAACAAGAACAATGCCAAATATAAGCAACAGCAACAACAACAGCAAATACAGACAACAGCAACGTAACAGTGAAACAAACTGATTTGGAGACGAAAGCGGCGACCCAGAAGCAGGCAACAGCGTTACAACAATCAAATTGACTGTCAAAATGTTGCCAAAAACTATTTGCATTTTTAATTTAGGTTAAGATGGGTTCATACACGCGCCGCCACATGCCCCAGCACGCCAAGAACACACAACGACATACTCGCCTACACCTACTCACATTACACTACACAACACTACCAAAAAATAGAAACAAAAAAAGAACATGTTATAAGCACAAAATAAAACAACAAGAACACTAGGAGACGCTGGGCGACACACTTGTTGTGCCATTGTATGCTTCTCAATTTGTTGTTGTGCTTGTTTATTATTATTGTAATTGTAATTGTACTTAGACTTGCTGTTATTGTAGTTTCATAAGCTAGTATGTATATATGTAAAGCACGAGTTCGCAGCGCTGTCAACTCTAATACGCAACGTAAAACAGAACAGCACAGTCACGTGCACTTACTTAGCAACGCTTACTTATACTAAGCACTACAACTTCGTACTCATATGTTAAGTACGTATTCGGGCATAGGTAAACGAGTTACGTGTTCATACGAATACTGAACTGAATTGTAGCACGTCAAATGTCATGTTTCATGAGCATATGTGTACCTACCTATATGCAGACCGTATACGAGTGTACATGTGTACACGCAAGTCGTGAATATAGTTTAAGTCGGCTTGTGTAACCTTTTTACTGTTTCTGTAGCATACTTTTCGGAGCATTGCGAGCGGTAGCTGCTGCAGCACGAGTTTAAATTTAGGCCAACATACTTCACAAAACTCTGCATTTTTCACAAGTGCAGGCAAGCATGTGTGACTGTGACATGTATGACTGTGTGGCAGCATGTACGCATATAATGCACACACGCACACATGACTACATGCATATGTACGTATGCATTTTTTTTGTTTGTGTTCTTTTAGGCGTAGAGAAATATACGCGTACATATTTTAATATTGTCCTGTTTTCTTTTTTTCTTTTAATCTTTTTGTTGTTTTCGTTCTGCTTTTCTCATGGATCCTTTACTGTGCTATATGAATTTTAGTTACAAGGTAACATTCACTAAATGAAGCACAAGCGGTTCAATAGTTTTAGTTAAAATGCATTGAGAGAAAGTTGAAGTGGCAAGACTGTGTCATGTGGCATCGTATATGTAGGCGACGCATATAATGCAAATGTCAACTGTCACTTGATGTGTATATGCAATATTTCGATTTAGTTTTATATTCGAAATAATTTTACTGCGATAATTTTTCTTGCAAGTAATGAAGGTAGCAAGACTAAGTTTAAAGTGTGACTAAGTTTAGTCTTTACTGTTATTTCCAGGCATCTACAGATAATATTTACAAATTATTATCGAGTTTAAGTACTCGTCTTCCTCCTATGGCAATTACTCGCAGACTGTGGCAGGATTACCATGTTTGCATAATGTACAGCAGCAGTGCTTTGCATAGAACACTTAATACATTATGACATGCGCTTCTGACAAAATGAAAGTTATTAAACTTGTCTGCCTCTGAATCGTCATTTAATTTCATGAGTTTTTCATTAAAAATACTCGAAAGCTTACGTAAGTAATTTTAGAATATGGTAGTATTTTTGAATTTACTATCAGCATAACTTTGCGCATGAATAACTCGCATGCATAAAACTTTATGCTGGCAATGCCCGAAAGGCACTTCACTGCATAAAACGCAGCTTAAACGCGCACACAACTAACAGCGAATGTCGTATACTCGCAGCGTATAGCGTACAGAACTGCTTTACGGGAAAATCCATTTCAAGCTGAAAATGCTCATAAACTATGCACGACGTTAGAATATTCACAAAACGGAATGCTCGTGCATACACATGACAACACAAAATGAACACCAACACCAACAGCAACAGCAACGGCGAATGCACAGCAGAAAAATTGTCATTTAACTAATTTTATTGCAGCAGCAACGAAAATGCAGACAGAGAAATCGCACATACAGCACGGAATCAGAGGTCCTGACTGCGGTATTTGCGAACATATGCGTTAAATATGCAATGGCAGCTCCTGCCTTTGATGCCAGCCAATGCCAATGCTGTGTATATATTGTGTTCTTGTGGGGCTGTTGCTGTTGCTGTTATATTTGCTGCAGCGTTCGTTGCGCAATCGAGACGCATAAATTATGAAATGAAAACTTAACTTGGATATTAATATTACACACAGAGAATACAAAAGGAACAACAAAAGCCCCTAGATTTGTTACCACCGAAAACAACAACAACAACAGAAATTCGTTGCCGTACGCTCGTCAATAAGCTGCGCCAACACTCCAGCACAGTCGACTTACGTGCAGCTTATGATGAGGTCCGTTTAATTAACAGGGTAGTTCGAAAAGTTTATAATAATCCCTATAAGCATACTGAAAACGTATGTCCCGAACATATTTAGTAAATTCAAACTGCATGTCTTTACATTTTTAATTAAATACAATTGTTATATTGACGGGCAAATCCTAAATACTTATAATTAACCAAACCATTCATAATCTATCAATGGAACACTGAACAGACACTTCTAAAACATCTCTCGTGCGGCTGCTAACCCACCTAACCCTTTAGCATATTTGTGGCTTAATGCTTTTAAATATTAATGCACAGCCTGTCGTTAGTTTTTGTATCCCTGTATCTTTGTGTGCCGTGTTGCCCAACAGTGCGTTGAGATTTGCTCAGCTATGCATGGCAAGACAAAAACTAATTGCTGTGTGCACGTAATTTTTAATAAATGATGGCAATTAATGTTGCACGAGTGCATGCAGGTGCCACAGGCAAGGCTACACGGCATCAAAGGAACTTCCAAGCGACAGACATTTGTGCATAACTGTTAGTCGAACTAAGGTAGTTTGCAAATATCAAGGAAGCAGTGCATACACACGTATGTAGGTATGTATCTTCAGCTTTATGATATTTGCCATGCAAATTGTAAATAGCTTTGCATTGATGGCGTGCTCAAAGAAAGGCATAAGCTAAAGCGCCACCCAGCAATCACATGCGTGCCATTTGCTTTCATTTTTTATTCAAAGAAAAAAAAAACAAAAAACAAAAAGATAAATAAATAAAAAAGAAACACATACTCCATGCAAATGTACACACAACCCGGACTTTTTTACCTGCTGCTTTTACTCAATTTCTTTTAGTCCTTTGCCAGAATGGTTTATCTTGTTCTAGCTGTTGTTGTTGATGTTGTTGCTGTTATTGTTAGTGTTGGTGTGGTTATTTTTACTTTTATAGCCAAAATATTTTGCTTTGCCCCTGTGTGCTGGCATGCGGCACATGCTGCATGCGACACGCCACATGCCATACAGCCCAAGCAACCCTTTTAGGTTTTTGCATAAATTTTTTTGTTTTGTTTCGTCTCGCTTCATGTTTCCCATTTTCATTTTTCATTTCTTTTGGTTTTTCGTTTCCATTCCGTAAAACAATGCCGCATAGTAGTAAAAGACGCACGCTACACGCTACGAAATTTCTAAAACAAACAGACATGCATGCAAATGCGTAGCAAATCGTGCATACAAAGTTAACGTGCACTCCGCACTCTCGTAGCCATGCGGAGAGGGCTGCGTGGTGGCGGGGCAACTGCTGTTAGTAGTGGTGCTACTGCCCCCTCCTTCCCGCTACGTGCTGCTGCTGTTGCTGTTGTACGCTTTACTCTGGCTACGCTTTCTATCATTCTACGCTATTCATGGAATAGCATTTTTTGAGCAACGAAAATAGGCGACAGACAGAAGCAGTGAGCACATTGTGGAAGAAGCTAGAAATGAGCACCGTAGCGTTAAGCCTTGAGCAAAGAGCTAAAGGCAACACAATGGCCAGCGCCTGCGCAGTTTTGGGCTGCCGGGATGTGTTTCACTTTCCATTCGCTTTGCAGCCAACTCAGCGCAAGACTCTCTTTTTGAAAATCACGCGCTCTTGACTGTCACTTATGAGTGTCTCAAGGGTTGCGTGCGTTTTGTGTTTGTTTCAGTTCCTCATATACTTTTTAACACTTTTGTGCCGAGCTGTTCTGTTGGTTTTTCTGCTGCGAGCTGGCGTAGAATTTAAAATGAATGAAAAATATTGTTGTAAATTACTTGAACGTTTACTATTGCAAAGTGCAGCACACAGCCACATATACGACCCACACGCTGCTTGCAGCAGTTCTCCTGCCTCGCCTACTGGTGACTGTCTCTCCTGGCTGAGCTCAGTGGCATCCTGTTACACGCAGCCTGATACCCACCGCCACTGATGCAATCTAAAGTATGTATGTCAGTGCATCGAATTGTTAAGTGCTGCGCAGCATAATCTACGCTACGTTATGCCATGCCATGCCCAGCCATGCTCAGCCATCCCGTGCCGTGCCATGCCATGCCGTACCGTGCCAGACTACAACGTACTCGCATTTGTATCGACTTGACTCGCCTGCTGCATGTTAGTCTACTTAACTTGGCATGCCTGTTAAATGAATTATGTTTATCTTTTTCAGCACTTGTGCCTCGCAATTCGACGAAGAACAATTTCTGAGTAGTCACAAGAGTCTTTGCATGTTAGGCACTTGTTAAAGGATGCAAGCATCGATACTGTTTTTTTCTTTCCTCTCTTTCTTTTTTTAGTTATTATTGCTGCCTTTGTGGCAACTGTGTGTGACATAAATTAAGTCAAGTTGATTTTACTGCTTCATGCATGGCGTAGGGCAACAAGGATTTGCTCGTCTAGCAATGGATAATATGTATGTATTATATGTATGCATATTGCCTGTGAGACATTATCCTTTTTCTAGCCTGCATGCTGCATATGTATTTTAAGGTTTAGTTACTGATTTTGAGTGTTGACACACTCGTCTGTGAAGTGTGCAATGATGAAGAAATTACTTTGTTGCTTCCGCTGTGGGCTGCTGATTCTAAAATATTTCATAATTATTTCGCCAGATTTACTCAATACATCGAATATTCATGGCAATCGAAATAATGTTTATGCAAATAATCTTCTTTAAATTCAACACAATAATCAAAGTAGTAATTAAATTTTTGCTTTTATGGTGGTTCTTTTTTAAAACAACAAAACGCTTTTAGTTTTATAGAACTGTTTCGCTGAGTTTGCGATTCTATAGAAATTGCAACCTTTTAATTTAGTTTCAAAAAACTTTGCTGTTGAATGAACATCGTCACGAGATGGCGCATCATAGCGAGAAAAATTAGAAAATCCAGTATAAAGTTTAAGTTTTTCAATTCAATTAATAGTTTGCTCTTTATAATTTTTTGTATATATGTTACTCATACTAAATAGTGAGAAAAAAACAGATACAGAAGATTCGTGTTACTAGGTTCACTATATTCTCGTTAGAAGAAACTTATTTAGCAAAAGTAAATACGCAAAAAGAGATCTACATTGTTTTTTTATTAAGTCATTCAACACCTCAATCTCGGAATGTTATACATATAAAATTTCAAGTCTTGCCTACCAATTGATGTACACACATAAGCAACGCTGTAGTTCACAAAGGCTGCCTTTTGAAGGACTAAGCAGAAAATGTGAAGCGTGCCTTGCATATAAATTTAATGAAAAGAAGCTCAACACGTATGCATTAAGCCAATCATATAGGATGTGTGTGTGGCATTGCATATAAATTAATTTCGCCATTGAACAGTTTCTCCTTTTATGCCACAGCATGAGCAATATAAAAGTAATCTGGATTTGGCAGCAATCGCTGAAACGTTTTACTTTTTTGTTTACGTTAATTTTAAAATGCATTTTATAAATTTAATTAAATTTATAATGCGCAGAAAACCTATTAATGCCCATTTAATAAACTTGTATTCACAATAACATGCAAAAAAAAAATTAAGAAATAAAAATATGTTATTGGTTTGACTTAAAAATTACTTTATGTACATAAAAATAATATAGGCATAAATTTGCGTGATTTTATTTATTTTAAATACAAAGTCACTGACATTCGCTTACGCAATGAGTCATTTATTCAATTGTTCATTTGCTGAATCGCTCATTGGGGCATTCAACGAATGCATTTATTAAAATTGTTAATTGGCTGACAGATGAGCAGCAGAATGCAACAGCAATTAGTGCAACATGCGTCACATATGCGCCAACTGCAATCTCCGCTTTACCCTCCTCGCTAGCGAAGTCTGTCTGTGGAACCTATGTCTGCATTGGCGCAGGAGTTGGCCAGGCCTGCCTTGGTCGTTGACAGGCAATTATAAAATATCAAAAATACTATGTTTTTTTTTTTCTTTTATTTTTTTAATTCTCAACAATTCTTGCATGTGCCATGAACTTGTCCATCAACGTCGAGTCAAAGTTGAATCTGCTCCATGATGATTTTGTCTTTGCTGCATTGCGTTGCAGCCACACTTAGGCATACTCGCACATGATTGGCTACTGAAATATTTTGCATTTGCTCTTCTGTTTATTTTGTTCGGTCCATTGTTTGTTTGCTTGTTTGCTTTCTTGTTACGGATTGTACAATATTTGCTTATTGAGTTACGCTTGAAATGATTACAAACGAAAATAAAAACAATTGAATTGTTTTATTTGTTGCAATTCCCAGCAGCAATTACTGCTATGCATGGCTTGTCCTGCATATGTATAGAGAAATTGGCCATTTAAAGCACACTTCACGCTGCAGGGCCTTGGCCGTAAAGTATGCTACCTTATTATTCTCTTCTACGTATGAACTTATACTCAGTGACCCACACATCTAAGGTGATACACAAATTAAATTATTGATTTGACGCCAGCAAGATTTCTGAACAAAGTGGCTAATTTAGGGTTTGCAATTCTTAAAGAGACGTGACAGGGAGAAGATATATTGACAACACTTAATTAACAAAACTTCAGTCAAATTTGGTAAAATGAGTATCATCTAAAATACTTGTAGTTTTGTGGTCGCAGCCAGATTTCCAAAAGGAGCCATGTTAAGCAGCTTCTTAATGTTTCATTGTATAACATTGAGCGATTTACCATGCGCCAGTGTAAGCATAGAACAATTTTGTGGATGTCAACAAATCAAAGGTTATCCACCTTATAAATAAAATTACATACAACATGCGCCTGGAATGTTGCCATCAGTTGATTCTATATTTGCTTGAGAATTCAAAAAGCGCACAGTTTGACGCAGAACCAGCTTCAATTGCATTACAGTGATCTCAGTGTTTGCTCAAATAACCTTAACCATGTCTAAGTGCATTGTTTTAATAACATGGTGAATGATTTAAAAACGGAACCCTTTAAATGATATTTACAACTCAGATTAAAGTTGCGAGCATTGCTGCAATGCACATATGCAGAACCTAACAATCGCCGCCTTCCGCCCATCACTTGCAGCAAAGTGTTAATTAAAGCAGCCGCATTCAACCGATTATGCAACACACATGATTTGCTCGACTCAACGCAGACCGTGCATTATGCAATTATGCTGCGAACAGTTAAATGCCAGCAGTGTATGAAACTGCACTGGAAAAATTGTCGCATGGCAGCTATTTTATACTCGAGCGTGAAAATTGTCAACACTTGTGCGTCATAAGTATTCGCATTATCTTGTTGGGAAAACATGTATTACAAAAAGTATTCTTGCAGCAGCTGTTGCTGCTGTTATTTGCGACTATGTAGGTCAGCTATGTTTTATAGGCCCGGAATGATTATTCAAAAAAATGCCAGACTCACCATTATGTCCGGTATTCGTGATGATAACCCAAAAGTCGATTGTCTTCTCGGGTCCCAGTTCCTCGTAGTCCCACTTCTTCTTGACTCGCACTGCGCCGTTGGTCTCAACTGTAACCCAAGGGTTATCGTCGCGTATCTTGAATGTCTCCTTATCAGTTTCCTTCTCCAGCTGAAATACCGATTTACCCTCGGTATCGCCATCGGCTTCGGTAAACTCAATACGCTTCGTCGGGCGTACCGCGCGCGTAACCCGACGCTTCTCACGATGATGCGAATGTGCGTTCACCTCATCATGCTCCAGATGTTGCATAATAAACGACACCGGTTCGGGTGAGAGAAATTCCAGCAACACTTTCGCAGGCACTGCGCTCAACAGACTCGGATAGCGTAAATCGTGTGCGATAACCTCGACCAAGAGCTCGTTACTTGTCGGCTCGCCGGCAAGCATCAATTCACCCGTCTGTGGAACAATGATAACCACGTTGCTGGGCGATTTCAGACGATAGGCAATCTTATCGCCATCCGCATCGGTGGCCTCAACTTTGCCCAGTATGCTGAAGCGCTTCCATGAAACGCTCGAATTCGACTCAAAGTTGGGTGATTTTTGACCAGCAATGGCGAATTTATAATCAAGTGACTTAAAGATCGGATGGTTGTCATTCTCATCGAGCACGACTATTTGTATCTTGGACACCGTTTTATCCAGGCCATCCAAGTCGGAAGCTTCTACGGAGAGGTCATAGTGCGCCAGTTGTTCGCGATCAAGCGGACGATTGGTTACGAGCCAAACACCCGACTCATCATCGCCATCGATTAGCAGCGACTTGGCATTCATGGCCATGTCCTGATTAGCGTGACGACTTTGCAGCGCGAAAGCATCCTGCACATTGCCGTCGATAATCGTGTAGCGTACCTTCTTGGGCGTGGCCAGCTCTTCATCCAGTATGCTGCCACTGAACGCCTGCATTAGCGGCACACCGCGCACACGCGTGCCCGCTGGCCGATTCTCGCGCACCTCTCCGCTCGCGTCCAGCATCGACCCCGAGAAACGCAACATGTCGCTGCGATGCATCACAAACAGTTGCAAATTATGCATATTCGTTGCGTTCGGCGTCTCCTCGACGACCACCAGATTCACTGGCCGATTGACTAGCGGCGAAATGTCGGCGGTCGTCATGACGACACCGTCATCCAATACCGTAAAATACTTTGAGTAATCACTGTCCAACATGTGATAGGCTGCGCTGCTGCCAGCGGAGTCGTGGCCGCCTGCAGTGGGACGATGCGTGCCATTGTTGTGTACGGGTCGGGTTTTGAATTTCTTGATGCTAAAGCCGGGGTAGGTGTCATGCGGTAGGACCAGTGACATATCACTGTGATGGCTGCTCTCGGCATCGCTGCCTGCCAACATGCGTGCCGCATTCGCCGCTGAAATGCCAACGTACGCTGGCGTGTTCGTCTTTTGGGAAGCTGTCGCATGTGTCGTGATGGCCAATTGTCCAATTAGCAGACAAGTGATGAATGCGATGCTGTGATGAAATGCTATTCCAGCATTATAGAACTTAAAATTACTCTTCTGTTGCTGTCCGAGAGCAGCCAGCGGTGGCTGGTGTTGCCTTCGCCTATTTGGCGCCCGATGCGCCCAAAATCGTGCCGCCATATTTGCAACGGGCACGTGTTTATTTTACTTCTTTTTCCTTTGCTTTATGTGTCTGTCTCTGTTGTGAGTACACAAAACTGAAGTATAGTTTATTTATTCGTTGTGATTGGTTCTCTTTCGTGGTACAAATGAATCAGAATTTCCCTTTTCTTTTATGCATTGAGTTCGATTTTAGTTAGGCACACATGCCACACCCACTGAGTTGCATAACATCAGCACATATTGTATCTGCAAAGAGAGCAAAAAGAAAAGGAAACAAGAGAATTCAGTTAGTTTTGATTGCATTAAAAATTACTTCATTCAACTTTTGCCAAACAGTTGCACAGTCAAAGTCAAGTTAAAAATGTATAAAATTCGTTTTTAATAATTCATTTATATGCCTGCCATGCCAGGCGCTGTCATGGCACAGCATCTCGGCAGAGTTGACAAATTTTCGCATATTCAAATTGTTTGCTGGCGCAGAGAGTGCGCAGCATGTAAAGTTTTTAACGACATTAAAAAGAAATCAGCATATAAAAGATATTTAAATTGTGCCTGGGGCACAATCGCAACAGCGACAAAAGTCAAAGCAACGATGCTGCACTTTTTAGTGCTAATGATGCCTAAGTTGCCTTAGTTGTTGACGCCGTCAAGGTCGCGCACAGGAAATCGACTTTTTTCCCAATGTTTACTACACGCCAACATTCTATATGTGTAATTACACAAATTTTTCAACATGCTCTACATACGCTCGAACGCACGTATGCACAAACACAGAAACGGGGAATGTCCCAAAAATATTGTTTTTGTATTCAAATAGATCAACTTCAACCCTGCTCTGTGCCTGTGAGCACATATGTGCGTCGCCCTTGAACTATACGTACATATGTACGCACGTCCTTCGCGCAAATTATTTTAATTACCCTACATACACGCTATGCGGCTTTACACCGAATTGCACGTGTGTAACAACATGCGGTAATTGTCATTACTTTGACAGGGGCGAAGCAGCAAATGTTGCATGCAACCTTTTTCGTGCCTACGCACAGCTGCGCATGCGCACACTCAGCGCAATCTGCTTTATTAGCAGTTATGTAGATCAAATGCCACAACTGCGTTGACAATTGCTTTATTTGCTTTTTACGCGTAATTTCGAACACATTTTCGCCCTTAGTCCAAGCGAACTCTTAGGTAACAAGCTATGAAACAGAACAAGCCATGACAAGTTGCCTTTGCTAGTTGGCAGTTGAGTAATTGGCATGTGAGTTGCTTGATATACAGTAGGGTCTGCAAGAATCTGTTGTATGCTTCCTATTGCCCTATGATTAATGCCAGTGAATGAAATTAGTGTCGGTTGAAATATCCCTTTATGTTGTTGTACGCCTGGAATGTGTTAAGAGAGGCATCAATTTTGTTGTGCCTGTAGCAGCACTGCCTAGCAACTAGTTATATTATATAATAATCCAGAAGTAATTTTCATATCAACAAAAGAAAACATCAGTACAACCTTAACATTGTCCAAAAATATTATATTTAGACAATTATAATTAAATGAAGTGCTGGTAGAGGTAAGCAAGAGTTTATTTTAGTGCTACACATATCCTAACTTGGATGGATTTTACTTGGAAATTACAGTCTATGTCAATCATTTAATTAATTTTATAGACTTCTTAAGCTAAAATATAGTTGGCTGCATAGCAAGTTGAAATGAAACCACTTGGACTCAGCCCAGTGATTTCTCTATTACCGTGGCAGAGTTGATACTTAGATCGATTCTGAGTGGTTATCGCTATTTCATTTTATATAATTTAAAATTCCTTCATCAAATCCGATAAGATAATCGGATAAACTAACCGTCCAAATCACCCGCAATGCAGCACACACTTCAAACTCTTATAAAATCAACTTATCAACTATTTTTATGCATCTTTCAACGCATTTCCATGCCACTGCGCCATGAAAATTAATTTCTCACCTAATACACGTATCTATGTGATTGATCTTAATTACAATTAAAAAAGATTTTAAACATATTCATTAGGCCAGAGTCTGTTGAGATGCTTATCTACAAGATCTACAAATCAGTTATGCGTACGATACAAATTATCATGAATATTTTAACGTAGCAAACTCGTTTTGGTCAAACTCCGACGAAAATGCAACATCCGCCGAGTCTGTGTCTGTGCGTCGGTGCATCGGTGCATTGGAGCATAGGTGCGCTTATCAAGTCAGTCATAAATCATTTAAGATATGTAAACAAAGAAAATGTTTAGCTACGTTTTTAATTTAAATATTTCAGCTAAAGTGTTTTCTTTGTTTTACGAACAACGAAGTTTATTTTTTATCGTTTTCTGAGTGTAAAAATTCATTAAAATTTTGAGTTTTGCATTAATCAATAAAAGTGTTTTAAGCTGAGAGACAATGCGAGAAACTACATCTGACAAACAACTAAAAAAAAGAAAACACAAAGTTTTAGTGTTACTTAATTAAAAGTATAGATAAAAAGATACATTTTTACATTATGAACGCATACATTTTTGTTTTTCTTTTTTATGGACTATTTATTAAAAACGTATAAACAGTCTCTTTGTTAGCAATAACCGCAGCAACAGCAACCGCAACATCGGCCAGATCTGTTTGGCTAAGCTTGGGTTGGGTTATGTGTTAGCCACTGGTCTGTGGCTATTAAAAACTTTGAACCTGACCCAAAGGGCAACTTTTCAAATAGTGTTGAGCGCAAATTATGCGTATTTAGAAACTTATTATGTAGGAATGTTATTATTATTATTGTTTTTTTTTTTGAATATTTATTTGTTTTACCAGATGTACAAAAATTGATAAATGAGTTATGTAAACTACAGCTACAATATTTTCAAAATTGTTTACATATAATTAATGCGCTATTAAGAATCGTTGCATTATTTTAAAAAAAAATTTTTTAAATTATTTAATTATGTTTCCTTAGCCCTTATTTTATGGATTAGCCGTTGAAATATCGGCACCCACTGGAGAAAATGACGCAAACACAAAAATTGAGTTTTTAGCTTTTTGGCAAAAGTATCAAAAAAAAAAAAAAATATTCTAGAAACAAAAGAAATATA